>APFE030734516.1:10333-41884 GCA_000404065.3 Pinus taeda
TCCGTAATTTCCCTTAATTTCAGAAAATTACATATTGGAAATGCTAAATGCATATGCAGAAGTGTGGACAAAGCCACTTACAATGACAATACTTCAAGAGAAGTAATCCAGTAAAGCCCATTAACTGGGCAGCAAGAATGGGAATGTAAACCCCAAACCAGTTTGTAGAAACAGAACTGTAGAGGATACCCATACCCATCACAACAAAACAACAAAAAAAAAGCAAAATAAAGTGCCTGAGGAGAGAATAAGAAATAGAATAACTGGCCGCCCATACCAAGAAGGAGAGGCACGAAATGAGGAAAGAGTGGCCAGGTAGCCACTCCCCCCCCGCCCCCTCAAACTCTCTACCTGAAACCAGAGACCAAACTGCCCCAAGCTTCCTCAACCGCCTGCAACAACCCCAACAGAAAAACAGGCATGTTGAAGCGGCCCGAAACCATGCAGAGAATGACACCTCCACACCCTAGTTCCCTCAACACTTCAAATAACTGCAAAGGAAGGACAACGAGCCACCAAAAAAGGCACCATCTGCCACAGCAAAGGAACCCATCCGGTCCCAACCAAAGCAGAGGCGAGTCAGGGGGCAGAGGCGGCTAGGGCAGCCACCTCGCCCCCACGAAGAGAAAATTTGAAGACCAAAATAATACCCCGCTCCAGTTCCGCAGCTCAGTGCAAAAACACCAAAAGACCAGCTTCTATGAAGACTACCAAGTAGAGCCGCGCGAAAGGGACGAGCAGAGGGCCGCCAAAACCCTCAAGGCATAGGCACACGGCACAGTCGCGCAACACAAGCAAAAGATGCCCCGAAACTCTGATCAGACCCCAAGATGAGCGGACCACCAAACTTGTAACGCAGAGCCGAAGCCGAGAAAAAAGATATGGGTCAGCAGGAGGAAACGGGGCCAAAGATGCAGCTCTGTCTCAGGCTGTGCAGGACCGGAAAAACAAATGGGATCGATCAAAACCCCAACTGAAAACTTCGAACCCCAAACCGACCACTGGCAGCACGACAATGGCGACGAAACACCAAACAAAGGCACCTAGAAGGGCCGCGAGAGCCAGGGGCGGCCCAGCTTCCTCACCCCAACGGCGGTAGCAGGAGCAGAAAACCCTATATCCACGCACAGCCAATTCAAAATTATGTCCTCATATATATATATATATTATACGAATTAATTTTGTTTTTTTTTTACATTTTTATAGGGTTTTTTTTGTATTTGATTTTTTTTGTCATATTTTTATATTTTTATTTTTATTATTATTATTATTTTTTTAAATTTTTATGTTTTATTACTAACATGAAAATTACCAACATTTAAAAACAAAAAAAAATTATCCACACTTAATTCATTAGAAAATTTAATGTGTAAAAACTAAGCCCTCTAAACAAAAAGGGTTGATGCTCATCAACACTTTTCAAAATCAAGATGAATCACTAAGAGAAAAAAGATTGTTCACACTTTATACATAAAAAAATTTAAAGTGTAAAAAATAAGCCCTTTAAAAAAAGATGTGTTGATGCTGCATCAACACTTTTCAAAATCAGCATGAAAATCACTAACATTTAAAAAAAATGTTCATACTTGATACATAAAAAATTTAAAGTAGCAAAAATATGCTAAAAAAAAGGTGTATTTTGAATCATCATTTTTCAAAATCGAGTGATTTTTTGCTACCTCAAAAAAATGGGTACTAGATCATTTTCTCGTCTGAACAGTAACTATGTTATCTGTGATGATGTGCGCATGCAGTGTTGTGTATATATAGTGTGTACATGTTGTTTATGCAATGTTATGTATAGGGTGGTACAGATAGCATTGTGTGAGTATTGCATATGCAGTGCTGGGTATAGATGGTGCTATGTACATGTTGGATATGTGGTGTTGTGTACATATTGTACTGTTGGCAAGATGGATACACAGTGTTGTGTGCATATGGTACTGTGCGCATGTTAGATATGCAATGGTGTGTACATAGGGTGCTATGTACATGTTGTATATGCAGTGCTATGTACATATGGTGTTGTGTGCATGTAGTGTTGTGTACATGTTGTAAAAGTGGCGATGTTTGCAGGTGGTGTTGTGTACATGTCATGTATGCGGTGTTGTGTACATGCCGTGCATGTGGTGCCATGTACATCTGGCATTGTGTACACATTGTACAGGTGGTGCGGTGTACATGTAGCGTTGTGTACACATTGTGTAGGTGGTGCCATGTACATGTGATGTTGTGCACATGTTGTGCAGATGGTGCTTTGTACAGGTGGTACTGTGTACATGTTGTACATGTGGTATTACGTGCATGTCGTACATGTGGTGTTGTGTACATGTAAGACTAAGTATGTGCATTGTGTAGTTGTGGTATCGTGACATGTGTACTCGTTGTGTTGTACTCTATGTAGTATATGTATTGTGTTGTGTTGTACGTCAGGTGTAGGTACATATATTATGTGGCATTGTACATTGGGTATAGATGTATGTGGGTATAGATGTATGTATTGTGTTGTACATCGAGTGTAGGTGTATCTATTGTGTTGTGTTGTACACCGGGTGTAGGCGCATGTATTGTGTTGTGTTGTACATAGGGTGTAGGTGTATGTGTTGTGTGTTGGGTGTTGGGGCATGGTGTTGTATGTCATGTGTGGTTGTGTGTGTGTGTGTGATGTACATTCTGTGTATGTGCACATGGTTGAGGAGAAGGCACTGGGTGTTTGTTGGGTGTGGCAACTAATCCAGAATGCGTACGGAATAAAGACAAACGTAGAAGCTAAGGATTGATTAAAGGATAAGTATCAACATTTTATTTCAGTTCTATTATGAATGTGATTTATGATTCTAGTCTATGCTGATTACATGTGATCTATGATTATGGTTTATGATGATTGCATGCGATTCATGATTTTGATTTATTATGGTTGTGTTTTGAGCTAACCTGATGTGATATTTTTATACATGTTGATTTGGTCAAAGATGTTAGTTTGAATTGTTGTGACAGGAAGTAAACATGATTGAAAGTGTACCTTATTGATGAGCTACCAATGAGGTATGGTGTGAATATATTTCAATTTATTTTAAAACTAATGGGAGTTATGTGCTTGGTAAAGGAAGCGCGGAAATGCCTAGTTGGATGATTGAAATTGATTGCAAGAATTAGCAGCGTTAGTGAAAAGAATTGAAACATGCAGCGATATGCCGGTAAAGTATTCGGGAGTAGGGTCATTATGGGACACTGGTACCAATAGTGTCCATCGATTGCCATGAGCATGCTATGACTAGTATGATGGTTTTAAGGTAGGGATATGCCTTGGTTTTTGTGTCTTCCGATGCGAGGAATCCTTGCGAAGGGATGGCCTACCCAGGATGGGGGTTCCAATGGATCTTGGAAGGTGTGTAACTGCATGAAAGGGGGTGACCATATTTCTCGAGGGACTATGTAACAGAGAAGGAAAGGTTGGGGATATATTTGTTTTGGTCATTAGCATTGCCAGATAGAATCAAATGCACATTGGGAGTGCACCCTGAAACAATGAGCCGATAACTGTTCACTGAGAGGACAAGTGGTGCAAGATTATAGCACTGGACATTGGATGCAGATTTGACTTTGACAGTGGATTTTGGACTTCCTTGGAAGGAAGTGAATCCTAGTATTACTTTAAGGGTGGAGGTGTGAGCCTCTGGGTTCTCTTGTTGTGGATGCAGGCATCGTATCCTTTTATTTGTTGGTGGAGAAAATGTGCATATGTGTATATGTGTATATTATTATAAATATTGTATCGAGATGGTTTATTAAGCTCCACATACATTATGGTTACTTGTTGGGTGAAGCAAATGTATATGTGATTATTATTGTAAATACCATCATGAGTTGTGTTATAAAGCTTCAGTAAATGGTGTGCTTGTCATGTTTCAGCAGATGGTCATTGTAAACACTGTAATGAGTTTTGTTATAAATCTCCATGGGTAGTATGTTTTGTTTTTAGTGGTATTGCTAGTTATAGGTGTCATTGAACACCGAGGACGGTGTTCCCCCAAGGGGGAGGGTTCTGTAACAACCCTAGTTAAAAACTCATGTAAAAATATAGAAGACCACGGTCATGGGACACATATTCCAAGTTGAATGGTGGGAAAACATCCTAGTGGGTGTTCATTCGATTTATTATGGCTAAGGAAATTGACAAAGGCAATGGCAAAGGCTTTGGAAATGCATGAGACATTTATTGGCATTTTATCTATGAAAATAATGGAAATTAGGAGAAAAGGAAGGTGAAAGTTCACAGGTTGCATGTGAGGAGGAAAATGAAGGAAAATAATGGAAAATGAAGAAAATAGAGGCCTCATTGATAAAAATGCTTATGAGGATCAGTGGGCAGGCTTGGTCAGTGTAAGCTTGGTCAATGTAAGCTTGGTCAGTTCAGTTTTGGTGGAGCTCTTTTCTATTCTCTCTCTCATACTCTTCGATACTTAGAGTTTTCTTGGAGCACTCTTGGAGGGTATGGCATACTTGGAGTTTTGGAGAAAGAAGGAAAAAGAGGAGCAGGAAAGCACAAGAGGACATTGGGATCAACATCTACAACAAGTTTTTTTTGCAGGTACTGAGTTACATGTATGTTTTCCTCACTAGTTTTGGCATGCATGGAACATGCATGTGGTTTCCTGGTTATGATCTGTCATTGGCATGGAGGATTTCTTGGATTGACAATGGATTTGCCTAGACTTTCCATTTCCTGGATAGCCATGGTGTTGTGGGTTTATTTCTTTGTTTTTTTGGTTGTATTCATGTTTCCTTTAGCTTGGGTTGAGTTATTAATTCCTGGAGCCTTGGTTGAACAAATGCTCTGGAAGCCCTGTAATGACTTGGGTTGAGTTATTAGTCCTGGAGCCTTGGTTGGAAAAATGCTTTGGAGAACTGTAACAACTTGGGTTGAGTTATTAGTCCTGGAGCCTTGGTTGGAAAAATGCTCTAGAGCCCTGTAACAACTTGGGTTGAGTTATTAGTCTTGGAGCCTTGGTTGGAAAAATTCTCTAGAGCCCTTGGTGGGTTGAGTTATTAGTCCTAGAGCCTTGGTTGAACAAATGCTTTGGAGGTAGACAACAACTATGAATTGAGTTACTAGTTGTTGGCTTGTTGGGGCTTGACCCAGGTTCAAAGTTAATTAGCCAAACAAATCCCTGTACTACTCACCTTTTTGGCAATAGTCCGCAGAGCGTGGATTGAGGTCTCACCCGAAGTAGTATGGGAGGGTGCTAGAACCAGGTTTTCACACCCTTGAGATGTCTGAGAGGTCAACTAGTCCCACTATTTGTCCTTGCGCGTAGGTCACTTCGCGCACTTCCCTGTTCCTCACGCCCTGATACACTGCTTTTGCGCAATCCTAACCAGGGGTTGTGGAGCTTCTGCGCTACTAGAGCCGCGCTCTGCTTTATTACCTGAGATCTTACTTATCTTCCTATACTAGTTAATTACCTTCACGTACTTATGTTATAATTAGTTATACAAAATTTCATATAAGTTCGCGTAGCAAATAATCTGTATACTTGCAAATTATACCCAATCATATGTTAAAATAGGAAAAGATGCACATAATCATGGTGAACTTCTCTTTATTGATTCTTCCAATGGTTACATACTTAACCTGCCCTGCGCACTTAGCTGCAGGGTTCCACGCACTCAGCTACAGACTACTTGGCCTCTGCGCACTTAGCTGCAGAGCCTTCCCCTACTCTACGACCCAAGGGCATACTTTACACTTTTACTCAATCACTTAGACTTCTCATCCTCCTATGCCCTCTCTACACTTAGAGCCTTGCTCTATTTATACAATCCCATGGTCTGCAGACCATGGGTAGGTCTTATGAAGCTGACATACATTACAAAACGAGGGCGAACAACCCTATGACTCTATCATAATTTCGCTCTTTGTGCCCACAATTCGCAGAGCTTTTACAAAAATATTTGGTCAAAACTTGGGCTTTAAGCCCCAAAACATGCCTTGGGGGGATTCCATGCCCAATAGGCCCCCAACACAAACATCGTGACTTGCCCTCGAGTCACTCTGTCGGTGTGGAGATCTTTGCACGGAGTCCTTCCAACTTTGCTCGAATTGCTGCAAGGTCGGTAGCATATTGAGTTGCTGCCTGCTGGATCTACTGCATGTGTTGTTCCGAGATCGTGGTGTCGGAAGTGCTTCTCTGCATATGTGCCTGTATCCCCTGCATGTGTGCGAGCTTGCCTTCAATTTCTACTATGATGGTGAAGGCCTCGTTGATCCAAGGTTGAAAATGCACCTTTAGGATTGTTTCCTTGTGTCGTTCTGTGTCCACCTATTCTTTCAGCGCTTTGGCTTGTTGCATCCACGTGAGCCTCCGAGTGAGGGCCACCGTCTGCGCAGTTCCTTTGACACTGTCATACTGCTGTTATAGTTCTCGCGCCTCTGTCTCTGAGCATTGGATGTTGGGGTCCCCCTACAGATTTGTGAGGACCTCAAATGACTCTTCCAACATGCTGGTACAGTCTCACACTGCACTACTAATCTCGTCCAGTCCTATTGTAATAGTGCTAACATGTTGTTCTCTGACTTCTGGAGGGGTGGACAGCTGTGCCTTTAATTGCTGCTCAACGATCTGAAGGTTTAGCTCCAGCTGAACCTTTGTCATTTTCTCCTGCGCCTCGTGCACCCGTACTGCTAGCCTGTGGATGCGCACCTCTGTTGGTGTGTCTGCTAGGATGACCAGATCCAGGATGCTTTGGCAAGCTTCATCTAGTACCTGTACCAGCTATTGATTCTACAACACCACTTCGTCGCGCTGCAAGCTCAACTGTTCCATGTTGATTTTTTTCTCATTGAGGACTTGTAGTGCACGACTCTCCCTAGTCCGCAGTTCTACAGTTTTCCCATCCTGTAGAACGTATAAGGTCTCTCGCATGAGTGCAACCATGTTGATGTCGAGGCCCTTCAACGCGCTAACCGTCGGCCTCATTTGTTGTCCCTAGTGCCCCTTCTAGCAGTACTACGGTATTTGTCACCCGAGTGTGCAACATTTATTCTACTGCCATTATTCCGACTGCGAGGCTGGTCGAAAGGGTACCAGCTGGAGGAGGGCACACCTGCAACTCCTGCAGCTGCGCTTTGAGGGCCCCTAACACAATTTGGTTCTCATGCATAAAATTTTGGAGGGCCTCGGAGGTGACATCATGCATTGTCTCGCCGATATCGTGCGAATCACCCTCAGTTAGGGTGATCGGGTCAATAGACAACTTCAATGCCTTGACCTTCTTGTGCGGCTCTGTCCACTCGGTTAGGTGTTGGCACTTCACTTGTGTTGACGCGGTTTGTGGGTCCATGCCTCCCTCTTCTTCCTCTACTTCCTGCCCATGTGAAGGCGACGTTTTTCCCTCATGCACCTTCGTGGCTGTCTTCTGCATTGCTGCTGCTGTGGCCTTTTCTTGTTCAGTTAATGTCTGTGTAGTGTCCTGTGCTTCTACTGCCATTGCCTCCTTCCTTCTCTTTTCTGCCAACTGTACGATGCACAATTTGGCCTCTTATCTCTTCCTCTGTGCCGCTGACTTATCTATCTCCGCGATGTCTGGAGCACGCCACTCTGGCAGCCATGTCTCGAGTACGTTAAATATGACATCATCCGTGGCTACAAAGGGTAGCTTTCTCCATTGTTTTGCTGGGTCCTTCGACACTTTGATGTATATGCTATGGATGTCTGCTTTAAATTCTACAAATCTCGGCAGGCCATTGTAGACAATGGGCGACAACCGCAGCTTGCGGTTGATTCCCATTCTGAGGTTCATCTCCATGAACACCCAGAATATCTTACTGTCGCTAACCTTGTTTTCATCCTTTGTGGCCCAGAGCGAAGCGTACTTCATGGCCTCTGACAGATCCCTATCAATTGTGGGGAATTTAATATCCTCTGACAATTCCCCTACCACGAGTACTATGGATAGCAGAAGCCATGCATAGTGGAACATTTTGCCCTATTCTTGAGCTTTGCAGCAATTCTCCAAGAATTCCTTGCAGAGGAACTCAGACGAGTTAAGCTGGACCCCCTCTAGGCACTGTTCAGCAAGTGCTACCATTGGCATGGGTACCTCGTCCACGCGACACTTGCACATAACCTTACCGACCAGTATTTGGGTCACCACTCTCACTAATTTATCATTGATGCTGGATATGGCGTGACCCATTTTCTTCTTCGCCAGCTTGTATTTCTTCTTCATGGCCTCCGCGATGGCCAAGTCATTGCTCTTCCCTTTCGAGATGTCTGCGGGGTCCTCTCCTTTGCATGGAAGCCAAGAAATGCGGTGAATCAAGTTTGCCATGATGGGGATGGGCTCCTCCAGCCACAAACACCCATCATGCACCAGGAAGGGAATCTACCTGATGACGAAAACTATTATTGGGGCACAGTGGAAATGCGACACCTAGAGTAGGTTAAGTAGCTCGGCCTTTTCCACTCCGCGCAACCACTTTCGTGGCTCTAATTCTGTAACCCCCACGACGGTGTTTTTCTTGGGCTTCATGAGGTGCGAGGTCTCAAGGTGAGGGAACTTCTCGTGGTTAGCGAGGTCCCAATCTTCAAATTTTAAGCTCGGCACCCATCCCAAGTGTGTGCCCTCAAAAATAATATTGTCTAGGAGGAGTGGGGTCTGGAGCAAGCTCTTGGTCTCGTCAAGGTCCTTGGGCACTTTAGCCTTCCCTTTCCATAGGGGGACATAGGTGGGCAGCTTTTTCGGGGGGTGCGCACGCTCAGTTTCCTCCTCCATGCCTTCGTCCCCATCCTCTTCGATGATAAGGTCCTCTAGGTCTTCTTCTTCTTCATCGGTCTCTATGGTGACAACTTTCCCCTTGTCCTCCATTGACAGCGTCGTGCACAGTGGGTTCCGCAGGGACACATGTACGAAAACCATCGCTTGTTTGTCCTTATTTGGTCTTAGCGTGCGCGACGATTTTGGGATTTCTACCACAATCCCGGCACCTTTTGGAGCATCCCCCACAATCAGGGCTTGGGCAGCCTCTTTGGCTGTCATTGCTATTATTTCCATAACTTCCTCAGCTGCTGCCATTGTGTCCGTCTAGAAATCTATCACTTGTGAACTTAGGGGTTCAATCAACGCTTGACACAAAACAAACAGGGCTTTGCTTAATAACTCAATTCACAAATGACCAAGTGTTGTTTGCTGTGCAACCCCTTGTAATTTATAGCACTTTTTGAATTTGTATTCGACCATTCCACCCAAATCCAGTTCATTAATGCTCTCTTGGCGGCAGATTTTCCCAAATCTTGCCCATAAATCACATCTTAAATGCTTGCCACCCACTCCATTTGGTCTCAAGTTGAGCATCCCATCATGAATAGTGACTTCAACAGTCACTTTCTGGCCAACCCATGTGACAGTGCAGCCCCCCATGCGCGGTCACAGACCTTGTGACTCTTTGCTTCTGCACGCAGCTCCAACATCGCGCAGCTCCCGAGCAAAATAGTTTATAGTCCCGTGCTTCCTTTCAACTGCCTAGAGTGCTAAGACTGTACTCCCCTCGGCTAGTTAGGTGGTCGCACCACCTGTGTAAAGTTTCATCCTGTCATCCATCATGTTTCCTGGAAAATACCCACCTTTTATTGTTACGGGCGGCATCGCGCATATTATCATCTGCAACACGCTACCTTGGTCGATTCGCTTAGTAATGTGCGGTCCAAGCCAAGGCATGAGACTGATCAATTCACAACGATAGGCCTCAAATTTTTCATCGTGATCATGCGCAGCGGGTTCCGCAGGGACACACGTATGGGAACCATCGCTTGTTTGTCCTTCTTTGGTCTTGGTGTGCGCAGTGATTTCGGGATTTCTGCCACAATCCCAGCACCTTTTGGAGCATCCCCCACAGTCAGGGCCTATGCGACCTCTTTGATAGTCATTTATATTATTTCCATAACTTCCTCAGCTGTTGCCATCATGTCCGTCTAGAAATCTATCACTTGCGAACTCAGGGGCTTAATCAACGCTCGACACAAAACAAACAGGGCTCTGCTCAATAACTCAATTTGCAAATGACCAAGTGTTGTTTGCTAGGAAACCCCTTGTAATTTATAATGCTTTTTGAATTTGAATTCGACTATTCCACCCAAATTTGATTCATTAATGCTCCCTTGGCGGCAAATTTTCCCTAATCTTGCCCATAAATCGCGTCTTAAATGCCTCGCCCGCTCCCTTTGGTCTCAAGTTGAGCATCCCATCGTGAATAGTGATTTCAAAGGTCACTTTCTGGCCAACTTGCATGGCAATGTAGCCCCTCGTGCGCGGTACCAGACCTTGTGACTCTTTGCTTCTACGCGCAGCTCCAACATCGCATAGCTCCTGGGTAGAATAGTTTATAGTCCAATGCTTCCTTTAATTGCCTGGAGTGCTAATACTATACTCCCCTTGGCTAGTCAGGTGGTCACACCACCTGTATAAAGATCATCCTGTCATCCATCATGTTTCTTGGAAAATACCCACCTTTTATTGTTACGGGTGGCATTGCGCATATTATCATCTTCAACACGCTACCCTGGTCAATTCGCTTAGTAATGTGCGGTCCAAGCCAATGCATGAGACTGATCAATTCACGTCGATAGGCCTCAAATTTGTCATCGTGATCATGCGCATCTTGCCTTATCACCCTGGTCTTTTTACCGAGAAAATATTCCTTTATCTCGTCCTCCATCTTCTTGACTTTTGCGTCGACCAGAGCACTTTTATTCCTTAATTGTGACCTTTCTTCTTCAAGTTATTGGAGCCTATAATTTCCCTATTTGATTTCTTCTTCCAAGATTCCGTGTACTGTCATATCTACTGGTGCTATCATGCGCGGTCTAAGATTTTCATGTACTATAAGGCTTACAGTGTTTGCTTTATACTCTAGCTCTAGCGGTGCTTGTGTGGTCAAGTTCTTGCATGCAGACCTATAAGCCCATAGAACTACTAGTATGCGTAGGTCCTAAACAGCCCGCTTCGCATTGTGGACCCTGTTTAACACTTCACATACTTTGTTAAAGGCTTCTATGTGGATATCCTTCTGCGCACTTGGTCTTTCCATACTTCTTTGTCCTAACTAGAGGGGTCATTCATGCCATTGCCTTACCTGCACCTGCTTACTCATCGTGTCTCCTACGACGAGGACTATGTGCATTCATGCAGGTTTCCCACCATATGCCTGTATCCGCCTGGATAGGTGGGTGCATGAGCCGTTTCGTCCAACAATCTTTCCTGTTAATCACATTGGAGGCTTTCCAAATCATGTGTGCATCATTCTTTTGCAGTTGCTCCAGTCCTCAAAACTTATTTGGTGCATACCCCACCATCTTGTGGGCATAGCTCGCAATACCCATTTCAGAGCATTGAAGCGCTGCTGTTCCGACACACCTCTTTCAAATTTGTTCAGGAAGTCATCTACCTCACTTAACTCATCATACGTAGGTAGATCTCTTACCTCTGTTGCTACGCAGTGCAACGACCTCGTCATCATGTTACAGTTGAGCGTGGTTACCTCGTGTGACTGGTTCTGCCATCGTTCTATCTCCTCGTCAGAATTTGATGTGCAGGAGCTTTCACGCTCCCATGAGATTCGACCATTCATGGTTGGATTTACCCAGTCTTGCTCTCACGTGGTTATCTTGTAGATGCAGTCTAGATCATCATCACTGTCATAGTCACACACTGGCTCCGTGCAGCACGATCCTTTTGCAGGATCTAAATGTACCACTATGCGCAGAGACTTTTTCTCAAAGATCATCTTGCGCTTCTTTAGATTTATCACTCCATTCATGTGAGTGGCCCAATCTATTCCTAATAGCACGGGGTGGGGATTGTTGTCATCAACAATATCTATCACTTCGAAATCTGCTAGCATGTTTGCTCCTTCAATATCTACTATGATTCCCTACAATCTCCCCATAGGTAGGATCTTTTGCTGGTTCACCATTTGCATCCATTGCAGCGCAGGCTTGCCCATGCGCTCCCATGTCTGCTTTGGCAGGACGTTCTCATCCAATCCTAGATCCAGAATCACTTGGTCCATCTCATATTCCCTAATCTGCGTAGTCAATCTCATCTCCCTTCTTGTTCGCATTGTGTGCTTCCCAAGCTTCCAGACTACGCGCGGTTCTCTTGGCATGGTCCCAACGCATCTTGTTATGAGTTCTTGCAGCCCCTTTACTGCCTTGCTATCGTGTAGCAGCTTCATGCATGTCTCCAAGAACATAGTGAACATCGATGGGTCCATTTCCGGCTCCAGTCTATCTTTACTTCCTGAAGTGGAGGCATTAGCGAAGCTTCTCTTAGCTTCCATGAAGGTCTCCTTAGCGTGCTCCAAATCAAATTTTGGTTCCTTTGTTGGAGCCTTGCGAACCCAAGTACTTTCTTCAGGTTGCTTGCCTTTGTCATCCCCTGTTGTAATTCCACCCCGGAGCATGATATTTACATTAGGGTCTTCCTTGCGTGGCTCAGACCTCATCATTTGCAAGTTCTAAGTCAGGGGAGGTTGGAGTTCTCTTTTATCGTGCAACCTCACTATCAGTGTGGGACAATCCTCCATCTCATGATCAAATAACGTACAATACAAGCATGATGATTGCGTTGGATTCATACAATCGCGGGCATATGCCCTGGCCCTCCGCAACTGTAACGTATCAGTTGTCTACGACCCCTTCCTGGTCCCCCTCCACCTTGGCCTTGTCCACGCCCCTGAAATCTGGTGCGTGCCATTCCTATGTTTTGATAGAGGAGTCTGTTTTGGCTTGAACTCTGTAGGTAGGAGTTTGATCCATCATTAGCTCATAACTTCTATAGGTGCGCCCATCATGTCCCACTGACCTATAGAAATTATAGAACAACTGCTGTGAATTCTGCGTATACTTCTGTAATAGATGGCAGTTATCTGTAGAATGCTTTCCTCCTATTTGACAAATCGGACACCATAGTGCAGGCACCACGCTTGGTCCTACTTGTGCCTCTGGTCTTAGTGGAATAGGCCCTCCTCCCACAAGGTAATTTGCGAACACCGGGCAATGGTCCTTGTCGTGCCCCTGGCCCTTGCATTTTACGCACCATACCTGATCGCACATCTCTGGGCAGGTTGTCCTGTCTTGTTTCAAGCTCTACATTTGAAGGCACAAGTTTTTCGACTGTGCGTGAATTTGCTGAAATCCTAGGTTGGGATCTTGTATCGGGGTCTCGTGCAATCTCATCGCGACCTCCAAGGCCTTGGCCTGAGTGCTTAGCCTCTATTACGACAACGCATTCTATAGATGCGACATTAACGATGCTACAAACCATTTGCGGTGTTGCCCATCTGTTAACGTCATGTTCGCTTCACAAATTGTGCACTTCAGTCTTTGATCCAACTCCCTCAGGGTCTTGCTTTGGTAGCATTGTGATTTCCTTGAACCGAATGATCAACTGTGCCTCAGACTTTGGCCTGCTAAATTATTTGTTTAGCGCAACTTGGATATCCATGATCCCCACATTCAGATTGTTATTAGAATGCTTAATGTACCAGGTCAGCGTGCGATCCTGCAGAGAACTGACCAATGTTGCTTTCTTTATATTGTCATTCGTGACTCCCTGTGCTTCCCATATATCTTTTATCACGAACCAGAACTAGTCCAGATCTTCATTCCCTACTCCCTTGAACACTGGTAGCTTTATCGGACTTGCAATACTGCTTCGCAATGGTGGCAGAGGTGGTTTGGGCAAAGACAGGGGTGAAGACGGTGAAACTGGTGGTGGTGTGGGTGGGGGTGGTATGCACGGAATTATCTGCCTTATCAGATTGATCGCACTTCTTGGCGAGACCTTCACGGTCTCTTCCTCGCCCCCTCGCGAAGGTGAAATCAAGGGGCTATTTTCTAGTTCTGTGCTACCTTCATTTCTGTAGATTCTCCCACTTAGTGTAGCCCAAAACATCAATTTATTCGCATAACCCGTTTTTCACACAGTAGCATTTTAATCCAAGTGTTCAAAGATTTAACGTACTTACCTTGCGGTCCCTTGAGGAAGTGTTGTTCTGCCTCGCTATAACTAACTGAAGTATCTACCGCGAATTTGGTGATGAATCCTCCTATGATTCGATCGAGCCAGTGATCGACGACACACGCGATCTTATCTTCCGATTCTTCCAGTTTGCACACTAATTCTGGAGTCCACACAATAGGTCTGTCGAGTTTACACCTTCCTTGGCTATCTGCTAGCTTGGCTATCCACTCGTATAACTTAGTGGGGAAGGATGCGAAGAAAATTTCATGGATCTCTGTATATAAGTAGTTGTCTAACCACTCTTCCTTTGATAGTCGTGGATTCCTGTTTTCCTGCATCGCAAATTCGTGAATCTTCATGTCCAACCAATCTTCAATTCCTTTCTTTGTCGGATTCTAGTGATACGACATCAGACATCTCTATGCAGATCCTGGTCCCAACAACAAAATCATTTTTTGGCTTGTTAGGGCCTAACCCAGGTTCGAAGTTAATTAGCCAAACAAATCCCTAGACTACTGGCCCTTTTGGCAATAGTCCATGGAGTGTGGACTAAGGTCTCACCCGAAGTAGTATGGGAGGGTGCTAGAACCAGGTTTCCGCACCCTTGAGATGTTTTAGAGGTTCTAATGTTCCCACTGTTTGTTCCTGTGCGCAGGTCACTTTGCACACTTCCCTGTTCCTCATGCCTTGATACACTGCCTTTGCACAGCCTTAGCCAGGGTTTGTGGAGCTTCCACATTGCTAGAGCCGCGCTTTGTGCTATTACCCAAGATCTTACTTATCTTCCTATACCATTTAATTACCTTCACATACTTACGGTATAATTATCTATACAAAACATTCATATAAGTTTGCGTAGCAAATAAACAATATACTTGCAAATTATACCCAATCATATATTAAAACAGGAAAAGATGCACAAAAATATGGTGAACTTCTCTTTATTGATTCTTCCAATGGTTACAGACTCGACCTGCCCTGCGCACTCAACTACAAGGGTCCGCGCACTCAGCTACAAACTACTTTGCCTCTGTGCACTCAGTTGCAAAGGCTTCCCCTACTCTACGACACAAAGACACACTTTACACTGTTACTCAATCACTTAGACTTCTCATCCTCCTATGCCCTCTATACACTTAGAGCCTCACTCTATTTATACAATCCCATGGTCCGTGAACCATGGGTAGGTCTTATTAAGCTGACATTACATTACAAAATGAGGGTGGACAACCCTGTGACTCTATCATAATTTCACGCTCCACACCCACAATTCGTGGAGATTTTACAAAAATATTTGATCAAAACTTGGGCTTTAAGCCCCAAAACATGCCTTGGGGGGATTCTTGGAGCCCTGGTTGGACAAACGCTTTGGAGCCCGGTAGCAGCCATGGGCTGAGTTACTAATCCTGGAAGACGGGTTGGAAAAAATGCTATGGAGCCCTAGAAGGCTTGCGTAGAGACCAATCTGATGATGGTTTTGTGATGTCTGACCATGAGGTGGAATCACTGTTTGATAGGTTGAGGTGGTTGGCCTCTGGAAGCCCTGGATGATTTTATATTGACGTGTTTTATGAGATCCCACACTCATGCTTGGAATATGGCATGGGGGTGAATGAGCAAAGAGATATTTGGCTCAGCCATTCTACGGTCGGGTGGAACGTGGAAGTCCCATATCGAGTTTGGCTTTTGCATCATTAATATGAGGTTATTTCTCCTTGTTATCTCATGAGTATTATACTAGTTTATATGTGGATTATATGGCTATTTTTTCCTTGGTATTTATTTTGTTATTATCCTAGTTATGAATATGTATTATGACAGTGACTATGTATGGATCCTATCATGTTTTTACTTGTAAATGAATGAATAATGTATCTATGACCTAATGGATGAAACTACAACTAAAGTGATAAGGAAATAATGCCTCATAATGGATCTCAGATTAGTATGAGACCCATATGCTTATATATGTCATTTACACTTGTAGATTGCATTGATGCCAAGTGTTTGATAGAATGTCAGTTCCTGTTGGGGATGGTTAGGCCTAGTCCTCAAGTTAGCATTTGTTTTATTAGTCTTGTCATCATGTGTTTAATGAATTCTAAAAATTACAACAAGTGATGGGTAGTGGCCAAAATTCTAGGCTTGAAAAGTGCCTTAAATTCCCTAGACTCTGGCATATGTATGCTGGAAATAGTCCTTGGATGCAGGCATGTAGGCTTGTGGGAGCGTCTAGATCTCTCTGGATGCTGGCATGCCCATAGCATGGGACCGTCCAGAGGTTTAATAACTTAAAATCTCAATGGGACCCAGAGGTTTGTTAGCAGAAATGTTGGGATGGTTCCTAAGGGTCCTATTGCTAATGTTGAAGGTTTGTATGGTAACTTCTCATCACATCATAGTAACTTTCTGTCACATGTTTAGCCTAGTTGTCTGTTTACTTAGGTAGATGTAGGAGGAGAGTGTTACACTGATCATATCTTGTAATGCATTGACAAGAATTACTACTCCTCAAACTCTTAAGATAGAAGGACATATCAAGAAGAAAAAGGTAATAGTGCTGATTGATTTAGGTAGTACCCATAATTTTATTCATTGTAAGATAGCCAAGGAATTAAATTGATTCCTATATCCAACACTAGAGTGTCAAGTGATGGTTGTAAATGGAGGAGCTATAAGTTTTTCTAGAAAGTGCCATAATATCAAGCTAACCATGGGAGAATATGTATTGAATAGTCCAATGCTTTCCATTCCAATGGGTGGCGATGATGTTGTACTATGAGTCTAGTGATTACAATCGTTGTGTACGATAGCTTTTAATTTTCAAGAACATTTCTTGAATTTTTTTTGGGAAGGAAAGGAAACTGAATTAAGGGGTATCAAAGGGAAACTGGGAAAGATAATTAGCTCTAATGGCATGTCAAATCTTATAAATAAAGAATAATGAGGTGTAATTTCACAGTTATGCTCACTAGAGGTTCAAATATCAAAATCACCTATTTTTCGAGATCTCCAAAAAGTCTTGGAGAATCATTCCAAGGGATTTGAGACTCCCAAATAACTCCCATCTATTCATGATCATGATCATGATATTCCTTTGATTCCAAGAAGTGTTCCTCCAAACATCAGGCCTTAGAAATATCCCTATATCCAAAAGAGTGAGATTGAACGAATGGTTGCAAAAATGCTAGAGGATGGTATAACTCAACCTAGTCAAAGTTCTTTATCTGCTCAAGTAGTATTGGTTCACAAGAAGGATGAATCATGGCGCATATGTCTGGATTATAGGGATCTCAACAAGATCACTATTAAAGATAAATTTCCCATTCTTGTCATTGATGAACTATTGGATAAATTACATGGAACAGTTTACTTCACCAAGTTGGATCTTCATTCAAGATATCATCAAATTAGAATGAAGACTAAAGACATTCTGAAAACAACATTTAAAACTCATGAGGGTCATTATCAAATTTTGTTCATTCCTTTTGGACTTACCAATGCACCTTCTACATTTCAAGGTTTGATGAATTCCATTTTCAAATCCTTCCTTAGAAAATTTGTGTTAGTATTTTTGGATGATATACTAATCTGCAACAAGTCTTGGAAGGATCATGTTCAACATGTTGACAAGGTGCTCAAACTATTAGAGGAGAAACAATTATATGAAAAAACCTCCAAATGTTTATTTGGATCAAAAGAGGTGGAATATTTGGGTCATATTGTATATCATGAGGGTGTGAACGTAGACCCTAAAATTAAATCCATTAAGGAATGGAAAATCCCCACAACCATAAAGCATCCGCGAGGATTTCTTGGGTTGACAGGGTATTATATCAAGTTTGTTAAGAATTATGGGAGAATAACATCACCTATAACAACATTATTGAAGAAAGATGCATTTCTTGGACTCCATAAGCAACTAAGACCTTTGAAAATATTAAAGAGGTAATGTGCCAAGCATTGATCTTAGCTACACCAGACTTCACAAAAACCTTTATTGTGGAATACGATGCCTCAGGAAATGGAATTGGTATTGTTTTAATGTAAGAAGGAAGACCCATTGCTTTTGAAATCCGTCCAATAAAAGGAAAGTATTTAGACAAACCTATTTATGAGAAGGAAATGTTGGCAATACTACATGCACTAAAGCAATGGCAACCTTACCTAATGGGAAGACACCTCAAGTTAAAAATAGATGATGATAGTATTAAATACTTTTTGGAACAAAAATTATCTTCAGAAGAGAAGCAAAAAATGGGTCACAAAGATGTTGGGTTATGACTTTGAAATCATCTAAAAAAGGGAACTAAAATGTTGTTGCAGATGTACTCTCAAGAAAGGATGAGGATGTGGAAGCATTTCTTTATGCCATTTCTATTATCCAACCATATTGGATGACCGAAACAAGGGATGAATGGAAGAATGGTGAAGAAGTGTGGAAACTCATTCAAAAGTTGCAGCAAGATCCCAGTACATCTGATATATTTAGCTGGAAAAATGATTCATTATGGTACAAAGATCGCTTATATCTTTGTAAGAATTCCCAACTCAAACAAAAGATTCTTCTGAATTTGCACACCTCTCCCTTAGGAGGGCACTAAGTATTTTTTAAAACTTACCATAGGATCAAGAAGGATCTTTTTTGGGATGGCCTTAAATCTGATGTTCAAAATTTTGTGGCAGAATGTTTGGTTTTCCAACAAAATAAAGTCTAGACAATTAAGACCCCGAGTTTGTTACAACCTTTATCCATTCCAAGTCAATGTTGGGAGGAAGTTTCAATGGATGTTATCACAGGTTTACCCAAGTCCGAAGGAAAAAGTGTAATCATGGTGGTAATTATGAGAGATTTTTCGGCATAAATCGCATGATATTTCATTTGTTGACGCGTTTTGAACCAACCAGTGTGGTTCATCGTCAGGACAAGCTGAAGAATCAGATCGAGCTTTGCATATTAAATAGCCAGAGCAGAACATCCAACGGCTATAATTCTTGACCAGGTAATGGCTAAAATGACTAACGACTAAATTTGACCGGGAAACGGTTAGTAGGACTAGACTAGGGGCAAAACCTTTATTTAATTAAATAAGTTAAATCGATTTGTTCATTAAATTCAAAGTTAGTTGTATTCTTATTAAATATAAACGTTAAAAGATTAACTAATATATAAATATATATTAAAATAAATATTTTTAAATTACTAGTTAATAATAAAAGTTACTTGACCAAATATAAAATATATAAATAATAGAGTGATTAAAGGTTAGAAAAGATTTAATAAATTGTTTATCAGTATAATTACCAAAGATTGTTATCTAGAATATTAATTAAATAAATAAGTTAATTTAATTTGATTATTAGATAGATGTGTTCTTATTAAAGTTAAAGACCCATATGAATATAGAGGTTTTTAATTATTTATAAACTATTAATAAAAATATATATTAAAATAAATTAAATTTTTAATTTAATATTTAGTTATTAAAGTTATTAACTATAAATATAAAAAATTAGAGTGAATTGAGGGTTAGATAAAATTTACTTAAATTTATTTATTTAATTTAATTCATTTATTTATTTATATTTTATTTATTTATATATATATATTTTTAAGTGTTAAATTAATATATTAACAAAGAATGGTGGTAATTGATAGAATTACCAAGTCTGCACACTTTTGTGCATTATTTCACCCATTTAAAGTGAGTAAATTTGCTACTACATTTATTGAAACATTTCACAAGCTAGATTGAAACCCAAAGATTATTGTAAGCGATAGAGATCCCATTTTCACTGGATTTTTTTGGACGGAACTATTTTCTTGTCTCGATATTTAATTAGATCATAGCTCATCTTATCATCCTCAATCTCATGGGAAAACTGAGACGGTGAACAAATGTTTGGAAATATATCTTTGTTGATTTTTGTATGATAAACAAATGCAATGGGTCAAGTGGTTACCTTTGGCTGAATGGTGGTATAACACTTCCTTCCATACTACTGTGAAAATGACCCCATTTATGGCACTTTATGGATATCATGCACCATCCATCAGATCATATTTAAGAGAAAAATCTAAGGTTCAAGCAGTGGAAGATCACATCGAGCATCAACAATAATTTCTCCAACTCTTAAAGGATAAAACAACAAACAGATCAACATCGAAGCGAAAGAAGTTTTGATGTAGGCGACTGGGTATTTTTACGGCTACAATGATACAAAAAAAATATCCCTAAAGCAGGCTAATAAGGATAACAAATTATCACCAAAGTACTATGGTCCTTACAAGGCGTTACAAAATATTGGTACTATGACATACAAATTGGAGCTTCCTGCATCTTCCCGAGTGCACCTAGTTTTCCATGTTCTATGCTTAAAGAAGGTTTAAAAGGTGACAATCTCCCAGTTGAAACAATATTGCAAGAACTTAACAAGGAAGGAAAAATCATATTGGAACCTGAAGTGGTCACAAAAACCAGAAATCGACAGCTATGAAATCGATCAATTTTAGAGTATCTCATGAAGTGGAAGAACTTACCCATTGAAGATTCCACATGGGAGGATGGGAATTTTATATAGAAGCATCCAAACTACTCAATTGAGGACAACACTTTCTTGAAGGAGAGGGGCATGTTAGGTCCCTATAATACTAGTGTAGCCCCTTATTGTTATTGTTGTGCCCATGTAGTCCCCATATTGTTATTATTGTACCCCATAGAAGCCCATTATTGTTATTGTTGTGCCCTTACATTATTATTGTTATGTAGGCTATGATTATATTGTGACCCCATTGACTCCTATATATAGAAAGTTTTGTCATTTGAATGATCAAAGAATTGCTCATTTATGTAATGTAAAGGAGGTTGAATCCTCAAGGAGGCTATTTTTCAAGTCGTTGATCTATCTTTTCTTCTTTTTTTTGAGCTGGTTGCATAACAAACAATCTAAGAGAAAGTTTATTCATATTCAATGCTCTAGGTATCGCAAAAGTGACAGACTCTTTCATCTCAAGGTATTTTGGGAATTGACCAATGAATAATTTCCATATGAGGCTCATGAGAATCAATTTTTATCTTAGCAATGTGCATTTTCTTCTTGACACTAGTCAAGACATAATGATATTTTTAATTTTCTATATTGGGGTTAATCAACTCTTTATAATATCTTAGTCTCCTTTTTCCTCCAACTCTTTATCACCCCACACTTTCTCCTTAAATTTGGAATTTCCAATATTATCCTTGATCTACAAGAGGATCTCTTCCTTTATCACCCAACGGTCTAGCTAAGTCTAGGCATCCTTATGCCATCCTCGCTTGAGTCGAAGATGGGGTTTTTTTCCTAGAGTTGGAAGCAATTTTAGGAAACCTCTTGGCTTCCATATTGTATAACTTATTCTTCTCCATGAGATACTGTGGATGGCTTGAAATGTCAACATCAACATTGGGGGAAACCACCCGGTCAAGACCTTAGAGCAGATTGTTTTTCGTTTGGGATGATGGTTTTGATTAGAATTATGGGACCAATTTTTCTTTAGATGAAATTATATGAAATGGATTTAATAAAAGTATAAAGTTATGATATAACTAAAATTGAAAACAAATATTAATAACCTTATTATCTATCCTGAGAATGTTGATGGTATATGCGATTATAGAGATTTCATAATTGACATGAAAATGTAGATTATTGTGTAACTATGAAGTTAAAATAGAGAAATATAACTAATTTAATTGAATTAGCTTATAAATTCGTCATATATATGAGATCTCGTTGTTCATAGATATAATTTATGATTCCAATCCAACATATTAATAGTGATAATGAATGATTGCTACAACACATATATAATGAACAAAATCAAACTTCCATTCAGCTCTAAACAAAAGAATAACAAAAGGATAATAGTACCTGATATATTATTGCTTTGCTCATGAGAAAATGGTGTTGAAAATAGCAACAAGAAATGATAAAAATAGAATCCAGAAATTCCAATTTTAATTTGTCCTTGAATTAAAATTGTGAATTAAAATCGAATTTAGTCTCACCAGCTGCTTGGAAATAATTCATTAATTCATTATGGATTAATTAGTTGGAAAAATTCAAGTTAGAAGTCTTTCTACAGTCATGCAACATTTATCCCTTAAATTGAGGATATTATCCTTTAATTAAGGAGATTAGGTTGAGTTATATTTGAGTTGTAATTAGTTAAATCAATTTACTGAGTTAAGTCCAGTTAAATTAGTTCCAAACTGTTTGAGGAGATAATTGTGAATTATCAGTCAATTGATGCATATATGCACTCAACTAGTGTACTCCAGATAACTGAAGATTCCCTCATCAGAAACTCATGCATGTCTATTCTGAGAAACACCTATTTGAGCTAAATGTTAAGGACAATGTACTACCAGTTGCATGTGTTTTCCTATAAAGGAAACTCATGCATGCAGTCAAGGTAAGGTTCCTTGAGGATTGCACAATTTTACAGTGTGTAAGAGTAGTGTTCCACTCGGTGAGGTGAGAATCATCCACTAGGAACAACGCAAGGAAATAGGAGCTTGGAGGGCAGAGGAGAAGGCTTGTGAGAAGCCAGGTTTGCTTGTGAGCATCCAGGAAGATTGTACTAAGAGCTGGCTAGTTGTGAGAGCTAAGGCTTTGTATAATTCTGATGTATTTCCACCTTGTATGATAATACAGATAGTGGGGTTTTTAGCTGAGGCTTTCCCTAAAGTATTTTCATGTGTATTGTGTGATTGCTTCTTCTTCTTCTAGTTATATGTATTCAGCTCGATCTTGCTCAATCTTTAAGATTCCGCAAATTGACAGTAGAAGTAGGTTATAGTATTTTCCTTTGGTATATTGCATTATCGGGTTAATCTACAGTTAGATTTTCTACAGAGGTCTCAGAGCGAGATTTGTAGAGAATTTGCAGAATTTCTACATGGTATCAGAGCTAGCTGATCTATAGAGAAATTTTTACATGGTATCGGAGCCAGGTTTATCAAAGCAAGTTTATCGGAGCAATGAATAGTATACTGAGAAGAGAATTCGAAGTTTGAAGTTCGGGGTTACAGGTGCAAATTGAATTCTTATCATACTTCAAGGTTGGCCAATGACATTCTATGGCTTGAGACTCGAGTATGCCTTGGAAGGCAGCTCAAATTACATTGCATGGAAAGATCGTAGGGAGGCTATATTAGAAGACAATGGCTTGAAGGATTTCATTGATCAAGAAATCCCAAAGCCAGCTTCAACTAATGCAAAACAATTGGCTGAGTGGAAGAAGTGTGTGGCGAAGGCGAGACATATCATCCTTGAGGGAGTTCAAGACCATCTTGTCTCGAGTCTCCATGAGAAGGATACTCCATTTTCAATGTGGAAGACTTTGCAGGACCTCTACCAGAACAATAGCGACCAGAGGGAATTGGTGCTCAAGGATAAGCTTCGAAGAATCAAGATGGAGAATGACGATAATATTTCCACATATCTGAACAAGCTCACCACTTGCAGAGATGAGCTTGGTAGTGTGGGAATAACTACTACCGATGATGATATGGTGAACCTCGCTATCCTTGGCCTTCCAAAGAGTTGGAATAGCTACCAAGACTCTGTGAATGGAAGGGAGAAACTACTGGATTGGGAATGACTGTGGTTGGATTTGATGCAAGAGGAGATCAGGAGGAGCACACGAGATGGTTCTTCATCTAAGGATGATGATGAAGAAAATCTAGCCTTAGCGAGTAAGGAAAGGAAAGGGAAGGGGAAGGCTTCCAATTCCAAATCGAATTCTTCTCATGGAGGGAAGAAGGGTGACATGTCTAAAGTGAGATGCTTTAATTGTCACGAGATGGGACATTATGCGACTAATTGCCCATCGAAGAAGTCTAAGAAGGGATCCTCAGAAGGATCAAAAGGTGAGGCATTAGCCTCTCAGTTCGAAATGGACTTTACCCTCATCACATGCATGGTGTCATCGATGATGGGTTGTGTTTGGTATCTTGACAGTGGAGCCTCATTCCACATGACCAGTGATAAAAGTTTATTCAGTACCTTGGAGGAGAAAGGCCTCAAGATGCGCATAGAGATGAATGAAGACGGAAGGTATAATGTTTCAGGAGTGGGCACGATTTCTTTTCGGAGGGAGCATGGAGCTCCTATCACCTTGATAGCTGTGAAGTATGTGCCTAGACTGAAGAAGAACTTGGTATCTGTCGCGATGTTGAAGGACAAAGGCTACGATGTTGTCTTCAGTAAAGGAAAGGCATTCCTTAGACACATCACCATGAGATAGGTGAAATAGATCGGTTCATGAGTAAAGAACTTGTATGCTCTTGAGGTTCAAGATGCATGCAAAGCCCTGAGGAGCAAGGCAAATGTTAGAGACTTGGTGGTTGAGAGGGAAAGTAAATTACCTCTCAACATGCAGCCCCATAAGAAGTCTCTAACAATTGTGGAGGAACCACAATTGGAGAAGTGGGCAGAGGGATCACATGTAGCCATACCCCCAGGTGGGAGGTGGGGCAATGTGAAGTGATAGTCCCAAGAAGGCTAAAATTGGGTAGGGTCCATTGAGAGGTTTTATCTCATGGATCATACCTTGCTACAGGAGCCCAAAGTACATAGTAGTGGGAGGAATTAGTGGGATTGATGCAGTCAGAGATCAAAGTGATAGAGGCTAGAGCTATCAGATACTAAAGAGCACAGAGAAGGATTGACAACAATGCGGAAAGGCTGAGTCAGCCGAAGCGCTAATTTTTCAGTTGACAGAGGTAATAACAGTTAGAGACTTTGATGACAGATGCATCATACTGATTCAGGTTGGATGTTTTTTTTGTTTTCGGAGTTGCTGGAGCAACAAAACTAGAGATAAGTGTTGCATGCATAACATTCCAAAGGTTCACGATCAGGATCAAGTTGAATTCCTTTCTTGTTGAGAGGGAATGTTGAAAATAGCAACAAGAAATGATAAAAATAGAATCCAGAAATTCCAATTTTAATTTGTCCTTGAATTAAAATTGTGAATTAAAATCGAATTTAGTCTCACCAACTGCTTGGAAATAATTAATTAATTCATTATGGATTAATTAGTTGGATAAATTCAAGTTAGAAGTCTTTCTGTAATCATGCAACAATTATCCCTTAAATTAAGGAGATTAGCTTGAGTTATATTTGAGTTGTAATTAGTTAACTCAATTTACTGAGTTAAGTCCAGTTAAATTAGTTCCAAAATGTTTGAGGAACTAATTGTGAGTTATCAGTCAGTTGATGCATGCATTCACTCAACCAGTGTACTCCAGATAACTGAAGATTCCCTCATCAGAAACTCATGCATGTCTATTCTGAGAAAGACCTAGTTGAGCTAAATGTCAAGGACAATGTACTATCAGTTGGATGTGTTTTCCTATAAAGGAAACTCATGCATGCAGTCAAGGTAAGGTTCCTTGAGGATTGCGCAGTTTTACAGTGTGTAAGAGCAGTGTTCCACTTGGTGAGGTGAGAATCATCTAATAGGAACAACGCAAGGAAATAGGAGCTTGGAGGGAAGAGGAGAAGGCTTGTGAGAAGCCAGGTTTGCCTGTGAGCATCTAGGAGGAGTGTAATGAGAGTTGGCTAACTGTGAGAGCTAAGGCTTTGTATATATTTTGATGTATTTCCACCTTGTATGATAATACAGATATTGGAGTTTTTAGCTGAGGCATTCCCCAAAGTATTTTCATGTGTATTGTGTGATTGATTCTTTTTCTTTTGGTTATATGTGTTCAACTCGATCTTGCTTAATATTTAAGATTCCTCAAATTGATAGTAGAAGTAGGTTATAGTATTTTGCTTTGGTATATTGCATTATTGGGTTAATCTACAGTCAGATTTTCTACAGAGGTCTCAGAGCGCGATTTGTAGAGAATTTTAAGAATTTCTACAAATGGCGATGGTTCAACTATATATTAAGAAAAACCTGAGTTACCATAGTGCAAACTTAAGCTTTCTTTCAAAAATTTAGAGCCCCTTCTCATGACAAATGAAGAGGATTTATAGTTTCATGATAAAATACAAATATAAAAAATACAATAACAACTTTAGGCGGTTTTAAGAAACATAGCCAAAATAAACCAAAAGGGACACATTTAGAATCTATTGCAACAAATTATCTAAGCTTGGGAGGAAGACTATCCTCTGATTCATTATTGCAACTCATAGATATCTACCATGTTCTTTAACTCGGGTGGAGACCTTGGTTGTATTTGCGTTTGGCTGATGAAGATTACATCCCTCAACGCTGGCAACATTTGTGTGGTGGTATTTTATAGACATTGGAGCATCAACCACTAACTGTGTGGTTTGACCAAAAATTGCCAATGACTCTCCAAGTTAATCTTGGTCAATTGATCAATAACTTCGGATCGCTTCTTGGAGGATTCTTGCCACATTTTAGTAAGTGTTTTGAAATCGGGCAATTGTCCTTTGGGACAACTCGATATGAGATTAGCTTGAAACAAGTTATTGCTAACTACTTCAATGATATTATTTGAAATATCCCTTGCATGAAATATTGCTGCTTTTGCTTGCTTGAGACGAACTTCTCATTCTCTATTTTTTTTTTTTTTTTTTTTTTTTGTGATTCTTTAATTCTAGGAAGATTAGCCAATCTTCCATCTGCGCTTTGTTTCCATGACAAGAAAGCAACAATTTTCTCCTCTATGGACTCAAAGTAAATCTTGACATCTGATAACTGGTCTACCAGGGAACTAGTTGTCTTGCATAGATCATGAATATTTGCCAATCTATGGCAAAAGACAATCTGTTGTTGAGTGAGAAGAGTGTTTAACTCTTTTTCCTCCTCCTTAAAATTAGTTAATTCAGACACTCAGCTGTTCAATCCTTCTCTGTAGCTCCTAGATTTGAGTGTCTCAGGCTTGTAAATAAATATCATATTGAAATATGAGGGATTTAAAACTATTATGGAGTTCTGTGACTTGTCCTTGCCATTGTTCTTTGATCTTTCGTTTCTCAATTTCAATGCTCTATTATAATAACATAGTCTTTTCTTCTTTCTCCTTTAGCAACTGCTACATCTTTGTGGATTTTTCCATTGTAGCTGAAGCATAAGCACCTGTGAATTGGGTAAGCCTACCTAGTTGCTGTTAGGACTCTGTATTGTCTACTTTTGACCCTACATTTTGTTATGATATTAACCTTCTTAGCCTATGAATAGAAACCTTGATATCATTTTTGACCTCATCATCCCAAGGTATGAAGTAACTCTCCTCATTTTCTATATGATTAATTATTCAACACATATTCATGTTATCTTTACAATTAATCTTTGGAAATTGGCTAAGTCGCTGACAATTGATTGGAATTGTTCAAAGTCCATAGAATCATAATTCAGAGTTGCTGCAACACCATGAACAACAACTGTGTAGTTGCTGCAACACCAGAAGCAGCAACTGACTAAAGCAGGAAAAGTCTTAATTTGCAAAAGACGAAACAACAACTGTCTGAAGCTGGCAAGACTATACTCGGCCGATGATGATAAAGCATGATCAGCCAATCTAGCCACAGAGGTGGGAACACCAGGAACAACATGAAGTGTTTTAAGGGACGGTTAAGATTTACCGAATCAGCAACAACAGCAGAATAACCAAGGATAGCACGAGGACCCCGAGAAGATAGATGAAGACCACCCGTTTTGCAACAATGGAAAGATCCGATTAGCCAAGGATGACAAAGATATACATTGTTGTAACAGTATGCTGTAACAGGAATTAATTTCCTGTTTTTGTACAGAAGAATTAAACTGTAGGACAATCTATTGTAATAGATGTCTCCTCTATAAAGAGGAGACATCTACAGTTGAAAGACTAGCGTGTGATACCGGAATATTGTAGTGCTGAAGGTCAGAACCTCTGTTGTAATTGAACTCTTGGCAGATGAATAAAGCATTGTTTTGAGCATTTTAACTTAGTATTTGTGTGCAGGGGAATCTTGTGAGAGAGACAAGGCCTACCTTCTTCACAAGATTCACCCATTCCTTTTCTG
The DNA here is from genome assembly GCA_000404065.3 of Pinus taeda. NCBI lineage: Eukaryota > Viridiplantae > Streptophyta > Pinopsida > Pinales > Pinaceae > Pinus > Pinus taeda. The sequence goes on from APFE030734516.1 coordinate 38,396, forward strand.
TTAAGTGTGTGTTATTTCTGTATGTGTTTATCCTTGCTTATGATACTTCCCTTTTACTGATATGCTGTTCCTTTAATCGATTGGCGCTGTGAGAAGTGTGTCACCGATGAATAGGATTTTTGGTGTGTATTGGCAACTGGTCACGGAGGCAGGTGCTGGACATCCTTATTCTGAGGACAGGGTCCTGGTCCTCTGTTACAAACAACCATCATTTTTCCGCAGATTTGTTATCTTTACTCAATTTCATTTCATGTTTGCAATAGTTTAAGACTGCTGTAACGCAGAGTAAGTGTTTGATAGGAATTAGATTTGTTGTACTACAACTTTTAATGCTTTCGAAATTAAAGTGCATACTGTACAAGGTCACCTTTGAAATAAAAGGACATTCCCGGGTTGACAAATTAATGTGGTACTCGACTGTTTAATCAATAACAATTCGAGTGACCAACATTTTTGCGCCGTTGCCGGGGAAGGCGACTAAATTTTTTTAAGGCATTAATGATTTTTCTTTAGAATAACAGGTGCATGAGAGGACGCAAGAAAGCTAACTTCACAGGCAGTAAGGGCACATGAGGCGGAAGAAATTTTTTTATTGACGAGATCATTTCAAAAGCCGAGACATCTCAGAGAACGAGTTCCCGAAGACCTCAAATCCAGTATTCCTCTCAAACAGATCATCAGACGGAGGAAGTACTAGGGCCTGAAAGGAGGCTGGAAACACCAGAGCATATTGAGGAACCAGTAGAAGAACCTGAAGAAACAGAAGATACTGAAGACAGAGCCAGTGATTCGGGGAGAAGAAAAATGGAGGATAACAGAGCAGAAGGAAGGGGGGAAACTCACTTTCCACCCTGGAATTTCCTATTGGGGACCTCCCAAGGGTAGCAACCCCTATGAAAAATATTCCACCTGCGGCATTGCCTAATTTCCATGGGTTATCCTCTGAAGACCCCGATGAGTTCCTCTTTGAATTTGACATACTGTGTAGAAGTTATGATTATGTAACTCCTGCTCAGAAGTTAAAATTGTTTCCAGCAACACTGGAAGGGAACACATTAAGATGGTTTATGAGTCTAGGGGCTCAGGTAATCACTACATGGGATCAGATGAAAGAAATTTTTCTGAGCAAATATCAGGATTATTGTCGAACAAGAGAAAGGAAGGAATAATTATTCAAAATGGTTCAGAAGGAGGACGAGAATCTGGAGGACTTTGTAGAGAGACTGCAGTATAATCTGCAGCGAGCAAATCATCCAACCATGAGTAAGGATATTCTGAAGACAATACTACTAAAAGGAGTACGAGATGACTGCCTAGATATGTTAAATATGCTTGGAAAAGGAGATATTTCCAAAGAACCATTTGATGAGATTATCAACCTCTGCATGAGGTGTTCCAGAGGAGCAGCAAGCCGATCTAAAACCAAGGACAGTACATATTCAAGAGTCCAGAAGTCAGCAAGTGGAGGAGCAACACGAGCCGAAATATGTAATCTGCTTGAAGAATTTAAAACTGAAATGTTAAGCTCCTTTGCTTCACAAATTGATGCTCTGCAGGTTAAAAAGAAACAGGGAGAAGCAGAAGTAGCCCTGGCTATCTTTTGCTCCAAATGCAAAGGAAAGCACCCACTGCGGGAATGCCCATTGGATAAGGTACCAATTTGTACCATTTGTGAAAAGGATCATGAAACTCAGCAATGCCCTTCTTTGCCAGGAATAAAGGCGGCGCTGCAATCAACTCAAGAAGAAGCTGAAGCAGTGTACCAGATGACACAGAGGAGGCAATGGCCACAAAGACAAGGTATGAGTTCTAACACATCATTTAGTCATTGGAATAATCAGTCTCCTTTTCAAACAAATTTCCCACCCATGAATCAAATGCAATACCCACCCTTTAACCCGATGCAATTTCCTATGCAGCAACCAAATCCTCCTTTTACCAACCCTACTATGTGGAATCCTTGGAATCTTCAACAACCTTATTTTAATCAGTGGAATCCAAATTGGGCAGCCCAACAGATTCCATTTCCTCAACACCAGCAATCTCTTTCCTTACCATCTAATGCCCCGCAGAATAACCAGTCAATCAGACCCCAACTGCCTGTGCAACCTAATCCCAACCCAAACAATAATAAAGCCCTGCAGGTAATCGATATTCAAAGTCAACCTGTTCCCCCTATGAAATGTAATGACATCCATTTATGCTCTGGGAGGATAGTTGAACCCATCATTGATGACATTACTGACTCTGAAAAAGAAGAAACTAGAGAGGAAAAGTCATCTAACAAGAACACTGAAACTCTTGAATCATCTTCTAACAAGACTGTCCAAACAGCAGAGCCACCCTTTCCTGAAAGAATGGTTCTTACTAAAATGTTTGAGCCACCAGCTTTTAACCTTTTAGGAGAACTGCAGAATTTATATGTCAAAATCCCATTATTGCAAGCACTAAGAGATGTCCCTATCTATGCCAGAACTGTTAGGGATATTTGTATTAAAAAGCCTGGAAGAAAAGCCAAGGAACCCCTCATAGTTCATGTGATGGGAGAATTGACTTCTTTGATGACAGAAAAAGACCCCCCTGTGAAATATGGTGACCCTCGTCACCCTACAGTAATAGTTCAGGTCGGAAAAACCTTTGTCTCTAAAGTTCTTGTAGATCTAGGTGCAACAATAAATATTATGACACTCGAAACAACACAATTACTGCAGTTGAAACACTTAATGAGGGAAACTCCAACATTCTAGAGCTGGCTGACCGCTCTACAATTAAACCCGAAGGAGTCATTGAAGACCTGGTAATTTCCGTAGAATCTTGGAATTACCCAGCTGACTTTGTGGTGTTACAAACTAAAACAAAGTTGGGGGGTCATCCATTAATTCTAGGAAGACTTTGGCTGGCTACAGCAGATGCTTTCATTAGCTGTAGGTCTGGATCAATGACAATATCTAATGGGCAGGAAACCAAACAGCTGACTCTTTATCCTCATGCCACACCCATGATTAATAACGATAATTCAATATGGGTAGATTATGAGGATGAGGAAATCCAACCTATCTTAAATGTCGGACAAGCTTTAACCCTCAAAGACTCAACTAAAGATGAATTAATCAACAACTTTATTTTTAAACCTTCTTTGGTCAGCTTAGAAATACATAATCACCTTACTGCAATCCTAGAATCTAAATCCCAGAACAACCTTGAAACTGAAAATTTACCTGAGATATTAGCTGATAGTCCTTCCAAAAGTATAACAGTAGAAATCGAACCAGGTAAAACATTAAATATAAATCCTAATTTAACAGAGGATCAAAAACAACAGTTAATGAAGCTACTCAAAGAAAATAAAGAGGCATTCGCTTGGGATTATACAGACATGAAAGGGATTTCTCCTGAACTATGCACTCACCATATTTATATTAAAGAAGGATCCCGGCCAGTTTGTCAACCCCAAAGACGAATGAACCCCAATTTAAGGGAAATAGTAAA
>APFE030734516.1:44889-56758 GCA_000404065.3 Pinus taeda
AGAAAAGATTGGATGCCATCCACCAAACAACCATGATTCAACAACAAAGAACCAGATGGCATGACAAAACTATTAAGCAGAAGCAGTTCCAGAAAGGTAACTGGGCTTTACTGTATGACTCCCGTTTCGAGAATTTCCAAGGTAAATTGAGAACAAGGTGTCTAGGACCTTATGAAATAGATGCTGTATTTCCAAACGGAACAGTCAGACTCTTAACGATTGATGATAATAGAACACCGTTAATAGTGAATGGATACCGACTCCATCTGTATCAACGACCTGTTTCTAAGGAGGATTTCAAAGCTACCTGCATGGCAGAATTACACTATGTTTTTTTGGGGGAATTTGCTGCCCCTCAAGGAACTTGAATTTCTGTTCATTTATTTATTCTTAGATTAGATTTCTTAACTAATAATCCCTGCCAAGGGGTTGCTATGTTACAATTAGTTGTTTTGCAGATCTTACTTTCGGAGGATGGCTGAGAATAAAAATTCTAAAAGAATCACTTTGCATCTTGGGAACGTTCTTCAGATCATAAGTCAAGTTTTACACCATTTCCTGTTGCTGCAACACCATTTTCCGTTGCTGCAACACCATTCCTTGTTGTTGCAACACCATTTTCTGTCAATGCAATTCCCTGTTGTTGCAACACCATTTTCTGTTGCTGTAACACCATTTCCTGTTGCTGCAACACCATTTCCTGTTGCTGCAACACCATTCCCTGTTGCTGCAACACCATTTTCTTTCAATGCAATTCCCCGTTGCTGCAACACCACTTTCCGTCAATACAATATCATTTCTCCGTTGCCGTAACACCACTCCTCGCGGCTACCGCACGAGCTTATGTTCCGGCAAAATATCACTTTTCAACACTGCAATACTAATTCCAGCACTTAACGAATCATCATCCTGATGGAACATATTCCGCTTCATTCGAGGGACCAGCCAAGCACTCCAATAAGTACACATTGTCACTGCTACTTCCTGTCAGATTGCTTGTGTTTTCATGATTCAAAACCCGTTCAAATTATGATTAAGTCAGAAAAAGACAAGATAAAGCTTTTGCGTGCGACTAAAGGTAAAAAGTAAAGGTACGCATGTCTAAGTGTGAATATTAATTTATAGTTAATGCGGAGATGTGATACGACTGCCGAAATCATTATACTGCCAATCAAATCATTCAGCCGTAGATTTGGGGGGGATTACCAAAATATCACAATTATTCCATAACACGTTAATCACCGCCACCCTTACTCCTCGCGTTAATATCTAAAACTCACCTTGCCGTGGCATATCCTCATTTGTAACTGTTTGCTCTGTTTCAAACTCGGAAACTAGGCTCTGTATCGTGTATTGTTCGCTGAATCAGCAGCTATGGGAGGAAATCTGATCACTTACGAACCTGGCACAATAGCGCTGCTGGAACTCTACCTTGAGGTTTATCAAATTTTCCTGCAAGCAGGGTGTGTAGACTACTTCAGAAGACTCCCAGACTTCAACACACAACAGGTGTTGGAGTTCGCATGCAATTTAAGAGAAGGATTTTCTACAGTCCAGGGAGTACGTATTCCGGTAACGGAGGAAGATTTAGCCCAAGTCTCTGGGCTACCAACCAACGGTATACGCTGGTTCAGCAGGAAACATGTTATTTTGAATGCGCAGCAAGGCTTCTTTCTACCGGGCGAACATGTAGAAGCTAAAGGCAGAGGGGTCGCTCTTCAGTCACTGCCTCCACCATGGCCAAAGGTCGCAGAGTTAGTCAAGCAATATTTAACTTGCGAGGGTCGTTACCAGGCAATTTACCAACACGACTTCGTTTTGTTAAATCATTTGAGGCATCGACAATTGATAAACATGCCCTATTATCTATTGGGTTGTCTGAAAAACATGTCACATTATGCTGAAAAAGTGAAGCATCCAGCCCTTTCCCTCAAACACCACATGTTAGCCCAACTCTTAATAAACAGAGGCTTTGCTCTAATCCAACCACCCCCTGTCATTAATCCTCCCCAGCAAATATAAGAAAATCCTCAGGAGGAGGAGGAAGTTCCCCAACAGCCAGAACAAATACCCCAGGAAGTCCCCCAATAGCCAGAGCAAATACCTCAAGAAATTCCTCAGCAATTAGCAGTAGAAACACCCCTGCAAAGGACCCCATCCCCCAATGAAGCTCAACCATCTACCCCTGTGCTTCATATTTCCATTGATGATTCTGAGGATAATACCCCCATCATTTTTCTTAAAAGGAAAAAACAGCAGCAAACTGAAACTCCACCAAAAAGGAGAAGAGCCAGGGCTTCAATCAAAGCAGCTGCTATTCCTGAAAGTTCCCCCAACCCAAAGGAAAGTGACCGAAAAAGAAAAATTGTTGATTTTCCTACCTCCTTAAAGAGGCAGAGAAAACGGTCAACCGCAGCAGTTAAACTTACCAGCCTTCTGATTCCCAGTTCTCCACCTATTATCCTAACACCCCGTATTCCAATCATTCAAGAACAGTCCCTTTCCTCACCCTCTGCGGCTGAGATGCAGAGCGTTGACAACTTTGTGACAACATTTTCTCAGGCAGTTGATACACAAGAACCACTTGCCGAAAAATCTAAAATAGACACCCAAGGTGATATTGGGCAAGTGGCTGCTACACAAGAACCAGCCACTGACCCAACAGGTGACACACAAGAACCACATGTTGGGGATGCAAATGCCCAAATGAATGCGGAACAACAATACTCTCATCCACTAGAGCCTGCAGATACGCAAGCCCTGCCTACCATAGCCTCCCTGCAGGAAGAAATTGAGTTTTTAAAATCTCAAATTAAAGATTATCAACAGGAGATAATAATGGTTAAGGAAGCCTACCAGAATGAATATAATCTCCACTTCTTAGCACCGGTAGCGACGATAACAGAAAAGAGTCAGTACAATGAGTACATGTGCAGTGAGTGTGGTGAACTGTACACTCAAGCAGGATATAAGATAGTACAGGTCCCAATGACTGAAGCTAATCCGCCACCCCCTGCTGCTACAGAGCAACCTGCTGTTGTAGTTAAAACAGAACAACCTGTTGTCACACAAGAACTAGCAGGAAGAGCAGCAAAGGAAAAGCAACAACCTGCTGTCACACAAGAACCAACAGGAAGAGCAGCAGAAGAAATGCAACAACCTGCTGTCACACAAGAACCAGCAGGAGCTGCAAGAATAGAGAAAGAAAAACCCGCTGTCACACAAGAACCAACAGGTTTTCTAAAAACTGTAAAAGAAGAAACAGGGCAGCCTGCTGTCACACAAGAACCAGCAGGAGCTGCAGGAGCAGAGAAAGAACAACATGTTGTCACACAAGAATCAACATGTTTTCCAAGAGTTGTGGAGGAAGACATAGTACCACCGCGGCCCACCCAAACTACTGTAGAACATAGATCCTTTAGTAACGCTTATGCACAGACTGAAGTCACTAAACTCCACTGTGTTACTGATGCTTATGCACAGACTGAAGTCACTGGACTCCACTGTGTCAGGGATGCCTATGCACAGACTGAAACTCCTTCTATTAGTAATGCTTACACGGAGACCTCTAGCTTTCAGCAACTAAAAGACACATGGAGAATAGAACATGAGCTTTCACAAGGGAAGGCATTCCAACAACAAAAGTCAATCTGGTTCAGCTATGCATATAGAAATTGGGATGCATTGGAACAGTCTAGAGCCCAACATAAAGAAAATAAGGAGGTAAAAGCTAGGCTATCCCGTGCCTTTGATCTGGTTCAGAGGAAATTGGCTACAAGAAAGCCCTCTTTCAACTATGCAGTATTCTTGAGAAAATGCTTGGCGTTCTTGCAAATAAAAGCAATTAGAGATGGAAGACCATACCAAGTTAATACACCTGACCAGTTTATTGCAATATTCAAGGAAGCACCACATAATGATCAAAATTTGCTTTGTGAACTCTATCTTCACAATGAGGCTATGCCTGAAGATAGAGCGATGAATATACTTCCTATTGTTGGTGATATTCAAATAAGAGCCTTCATCTCTTTTCTAGCTAATCAATTAACTTGGAAAAATGCCTACATGTCAGCAGAACATAATGAGAACAACTGCCTCCTTTGGATTCGAAATGAATCACACAATCCAGCTACTTTCATTGCACAACATTGGAATTATGTAAGTAATCCAGAATTGGCTGACCATATAAAGAAGCTATAGGCAGTGGTCTTGCAGGACTGTCAGCATTATGTGAAAACAAAAGGGACACTGGCCGTTGAAGCAAATAAGTTATTCTGGGAACATTGTCCCAGAGAAAGACAGGAATACAATCCCTACAATCCCCTCAGTCTCCAAGTAGCGATTTCACGCATACCTTATTATGTTAAATGTATGGAAAACTGTGCGGAGAAGTGGATCGGCTACCATTTTCATTTCCCTCTCTTATGGTTACCTGGTCAGCAATATAAAGCTCATTATAAACTGACCAAGAAAGAGGAGGTAGCAGTATGGCAACAAATACAGAATGTTGAGGGATTCAGAAGCAAGTCGGATAAAGCCTTCACGAGCTACTGTATCAGCAACTTACACTGTTCATCCCAGTTCTCCGACTCAGATTCAGAATAAACGTTGCATGAGGACATGCAACCCTTTCAGTTGGGGGGGATGTTAGGACTCTGTATTGTCTACTTTTGACCCTACATTTTGTTATGATATTACCCTTTTAGCCTATGAATAGAAACCCTTGATATCATTTTTGACCTCATCATCCTAAGGTATGAAGTAACTCTCCTCATTTGCTATATGATTAATTATTCAACACATATTCATGTTATCTTTACAATTAATCTTTGGAAATTGGCTAAGTCACTGACAATTGATTGGAATTGTTCAAAGTCCACAGAATCATAATTCACAGTTGCTGCAACACAAGGAACAACAACTGTGCAGTTGCTGCAACACCAGAAGCAACAACTGACTAAAGTAGGAAAAGTATTAATTTGCAAAAGACGAAACAACAACTGTCTGAAGCTAGCAAGACTATACTCGGCCGATGATGATAAAGCATGATCAGCCAATCTAGCCACAGACGCAGGAACACCAGGAACAACATGAAGTGTTTTAAGGGACGGTTAAGATTTACCGAATCAGCAACAACAACAGAATAACCAAGGATAGCACGAGGACCCCGAGGAGATAGACGAAGACCACCCGTTTTGCAACAACGGAAAGATCCGATTAGCCAAGGATGACAAAGATATACATTGTTGTAACAGTATGCTGTAACATGAATTAATTTCCTATTTTTGTACAGAAGAATTAAACTGTAGGACAATCTATTGTAATAGATGTCTCCTCTATAAATAGGAGACATCTACAATTGAAAGACTAGCGTGTGATACCGGAATATTGTAGTGCTGAAGGTCAGAACCTCTGTTGTAATTGAACTCTTGGCAGATGAATAAAGCATTGTTCTGAGCATTTTAACTTAGTATTTGTGTGCAGGGAAATCTTGTGAGAGGGACAGGGCCCACCTTCTTCACAAGATTCACCCATTCCTTTTCTGTTAAGTGTGTGTTATATCTGTATGTGTTTAGCCTTGCTTCTGATACTTCCCTTTTGCTGATACGATGTTCCTTTAATCGATTGGCGCTGTGAGAAGTGTGTCACCGGTGAATAGGATTTTTGGTGTGTATTGGTGATTGGTCACGGAGGCAGGTGCTGGACGTCCTTATTCTGAGGACAGGGTCCTGGTCCTCTGTTACAAACAACCATCATTTTTCCGCAGATTTGTTATCTTTACTCAATTTCATTTCATGTCTGCAATAGTTTAAGACTGCTGTAATGCAGAGTAAGTGTTTGATAGGAATTAGATTTGTTGTACTACAACTTTTAATGCTTTCGAAATTAAAGTGCATACAGTACGAGGTCACCTTTGAAACAAAAGGACTTTCCCGGGTTGACAAATTAATGTGGTACTCGACTGTTTAATCAATAACAATTCGAGTGACCAACAGTTGCTTTGTAGGAGTTTCCAAAGAACTTTCCACAACACCTCAAAACATGCATTTCCAGGAACCAGAGCCCAAGACTGATCAATTTTTTTTTCCTCTCACTCTTGACCACAACCTTGCGCTAAGGGTAATAAAAGTTGTCTTGTGGAGGAATTTATTCAACTCTTAACACAACCTTAGAAGAAGGTAAAGCTGATATAATTTCAAAATCTTTGTCCTCCAAAGGCCTCTCAGGAGCCTTTGTTGTTATTAGAGTCTGTTCAAGGCTTTTAGAAGTGTCTTGGACCTTCTCTTGTAGAGGAGTTTTAATAGTTTGAGGTTCATTGGCCTTAAAATTTAGAGCTTGATTATATTGTTCCCATATTTCTTCTAGCCCAGCATTAGGCATAAATCCTTTTGTTTGGGAAGAAGAGGGGGCTTTCTCTTGACTGAGAAACGCCATCATATTGTGTAGAACCAATAACTACGACATCATCAGGAACTCTCCTCTCCCGAGGAATCCGTAATGATTCCATATGCAGATTTACTAGCCTTGAGGCCTTGTATTGAGTGAACTAAATAAGTTCTTGTGTAGATAGTTATTTCTCTACTTGTTTCACAACCATTGAATAAGTAGAAGCCCTCTCAAACAAATCATTGAACTTATCTATCTCATGGGAAATTGCATGATGCTCGATGCAGCTGTCATCTTTTTGATAATTTTATGAGGGTCATATTGTCCGTTGGGAATAGTGGGGAAACCAAAATCTTTAATAGCATTAATTTCAATTATTGCATGCTTGAATTTATCCACAGTGGATAGGAAAAATAGGCCACACCTTTTTATTTGATTCTTTCAAAACTTTAGAAATACTGTTTCCTACGGTTTGATAGGCTATATTTTTAGCAAGAAGTTTGTCAGGAATGAATAGAGGTAACACATGAGGTTGGGATAGACTCTAGTAAACTCGAACAGAGGTGAATAATTCCTCACCAAACCAATTTCCAACTCAAAGCAGTTAGTTTCAGCTTCTGGAGATACACGTGGGGTCCTTTTATAAAAAATAACTTGGTATATGGGTAGCATGAATCCATGACAGATTTTGTAGAAATGTGGTAGATATTTGGAATCCCAAAGAATATAATGGTAGATGTGAATAGAGGTTTGGTCTTCCAAAGTCCACTTCCAACTCATAGAGGAAAAGTCCATGGTGAAACACAGGGATTCGATGATATAAGAGGTCATGTAAAAGGGGGGAATTATGTTCTCAGAGACTTTGTGATTGCTTCTAAAAGACAAGATGTGGGTGGCTAGGTTATCTAAGAGTATGTTATCCCAATCAAAGATAAAACCCTCTGAAGCCCCATCAATAAGTGGTACCCACAGATCAATAAATATCTGTGTATTAGGCTGAGCAAAAAGTCTACACATCATAGCAACTACCTGGCAATAGGGACCAGCAAGGGTATCTACATTGTACTTACCAATTTCCTATCGCTTGTGCTTGTTTGGGTCTCTCCTCCATCCTCTAATTGGTTCTGATGCATGGTCATGTTCTTTCATAAATTCTTCAACAAATTTTTACAATGTGGCTCAGGTAGATGGTACATCCTGCTCAAATATTCATCGGTAAAATATCCAATGACTATTTTCTTCATTGCAACAATATTTCTGTTAGCAATTCTCAAATTTTCCACAACCCACCGAACCATGTCTATATAAGGAATACTTTTAGTCCGGGCTATAATCCTGTGCAAGAAGGAATTAGCCACATCACTGTAGGAAGTGTTTGACACCGGGGTAGAATCATCGACAGTCACTGTCCTTTGCATGACCCTAGGTCATTCATCTTCAAAGAGGTTATACATGGACTCTGTTATGCTTTTGACCTACGAGAAATCTAGAATATCAGAAATATGAAGAAAAAAGCCCAAAACACAGAATTACCACATGAAATGAGAAAAATTGCAAAGTATTTTATTATTCAGAAACATATTCAATGTTCACTTGCCTCATCAAGGGGGAAAACTCCAACAGAGCAAAGCTCAATTACAATAAGACTCGATGATATTTCCCTTACTAACTAATACTATTTATAAGTAAATGAGATCCAAAACCCTAACTACTAGTGGTCCCTTGCATAACATGGGTTAACCACTTTATTTATTTATTATGGCTTGTTTACAACTAATTGTGGTCCCTTTTCTCTAATGAGGGTCAACCAATTACAATCATTAATGCGGGCTTTATTGAATCTCTAACTAACTATGACTCTGAATCGACCCATTGGGCTTATTACATAAATAAAGGGGTTACGGTTGGACCCTAACATACCCTCCCCCATCAAAAGCAACCTTGTCCTCAAGGATGAAGCTGTGGAAACTGCTGAAGAATAGTGGCTAGTTCCCATGTCGCATCTTCTGGAGAGGTGTCTTTCCACTTAATGAGGAATTCCTTGATTGTGCAACCATGGAGATGTATTTCACGAGTTTTGAGGGTCTATTCTGGTCGGAGCCAAAGTGAGCCTTCCTCATCCAATTCAAGTAGACTTGTTTGAACTTTGCAATTATTTCCCACCACTTTCTTGAGGCATGATACATGGAAGAACAAATGGATTTTTGAAGTAGGTGGTAAGGCCAATTTGTAGGCAACTGTTCCTATGCGCTGAAGTATCTGATAAGGCCCTTAAAATTTTGGTGCTAGTTTCTGGTAGCCCTTTTCTTTGAGAGATGTTTGCTTATATGGTTGGAGTCATAGGAATACATGATCCCCTTCTTGAAACGCGTCCTCGAAATGATTTTGGTTTTCATATTGCTTCATGTGGTTTTGAGCTTGATGTATATTATCTTTGAGATGAGCTATCATGGTGGCACAGTTCTGTAGGAGTTGATCAACTGCCTGTACTTTAGAACATCCAAGAATATAAGAAATAGTGAAGGTGGGAATTGGCCATACACTACCTCATATGGAGTCATCTTGGTGGCTTCATGATAATTAGTATTATACCACCATTTAGCTAAAGGTAGCCATTGTACCCGTTGATGCTTCTTTTCTAAAGTGAAGCACCTTAGATATGTCTCCAAACTTTTGTTGACTGCTTCTGTTTGATCGTCGGTTTGGGGATGATAGGCAGTACTTAGTTGGAGTTGCAGGCCTTGTAGCTTGAAAAGTTCCTACTAAAATTTGATGGTGAAATTGGGGTCATGATCAGACACAATGGAAGTTAGCATGCCATGCAGTTTGAAGATCTGGTCCAAGAAAACTTGAGCCTCAAAAGTGGGGGTAAATGGGTGTGGTAGAGCCCAAAAATGAGTATATTTATAAAGTTTGTCCACAACCATCATGATGACTGATTTGTTGCCTGACTTTGGGAGGCCATGGATGAAATACATGGAAACATCCATCCAGACAGAGGCAGGGAGTGGCAATGGTTGTAAGGTTCTCAGTAACTTGAATTTTTCCCCTTTGTGCATTGGCATACATCACAATCAGCTACAAAAGTAAGAATGCCATTTTTCATGCTAGTCCAAATGAAAGAATGATGTGTGTGAGCATAAGTCTTTTGAAAGCCTGAATGTGCTGCAATTGGAGATGAGCGTAGCTCATCCAAGATGCGGGTTTTAACGGTGGAGGTCAGTGACATAACTACTCGATCCTTGTAGCGATGAATCTCATCCTTCCAATAGTATTATGATGAGGAATTATGATTTTATCTTAAGTTATTAATGAGTTGGGAAAGAGAGGGGTGGGAGAACCATTCCTTGCGGGCCTCTTCAATCCAATCTAGTATAGATATTGATAGCAGGGTGCCCTCATCCTTAAATTGGCATGATAAAGCATCAACCACTACATTGTGACGCCCTATCTTGTAAATTATCTCATAATCATATCCCAACATTTTGGCAAGCCATTTATTTTGCCATGGTGACAATAAATGTTGCTCCAGAAAATATTTTAGGCTTTGATGGTCCGTGTAGATTTGGAAACGTCGTCCCAATAAGTATGGCCACTAGGTGTCTACTGCACATAAAATGGCCATCATTTATTTCTCATAAGTATATTAGCCCAGATATTTTCCACTAAGTTGTTGGCTGGTGAAAGCCAATGGTATAACTTCCTACATTAATAGAACGTCAATATCAATATTGGAAGCATCAAATTCAATCAGAAAAGATTGGTGAAGTATCGTAGGGCCAATACGAGAGTGGAGCACATGGCTTGTTTGAGAGCCAAGAAGGCCTGCTGAGCTGCATTAATCCAGAGAAATGATTTGTTCTTGAGAAGATCAGAGAGGGGTCTATAAATGTGACCATAATTGCGAACAAATTTGTGATAGTATCCAGTGAGGCCCAAGAATCCCCTCAAACTCTTCAATGTTTTTGGTTGAGACCAATCTTGCATTGCCTAAATCTTTTTCAGATTGTTGGGTGTGGAGCTTGATTATCTTTTGTATTCAAAGGTTTCAGCCATATGTATACCTCAGGAAGATTGTACACCCCTCCACGCGGGGAGGTGCGGGGGGACTTGTCCCCCCCACGGGGGTTCGGGGGCAGTGCTCCTGAAGCTAAAAATAAATGTAAAATTGCCTTGTAAAAGTATAGTAATTTCTAGTCAATCTGGGCCGTTCATTAGGCGGATGATCTGATGGTATAAGTTATGTTTAATTTAGGGTTTTTTTTCCCTAGAAGGCCACCCCTCGCTATATATGAGGGAATTGTATTGTGTCTATGGATATCTGTATTCTGAGTGAGGAAAATGGAGGAGATTGAGAGTGAAGAGGGAGTTACAATGGATCTGTTGTAGGCTGTATCTCTTCATTTTGCTGGATAATATAATAAAAGAAGGACTGGCTATTTCTTCGTGGACGTAGCTCAAATTGGGTGAACCACGTATATCTGTGTCTCTCTTGTTTTATGCATTTTTTGTGTTTATATTTCTGCAATATTTTATGTGTTCCATTGTTCTGTAATATATAATTTTCTAACAACTGGTATCAGAGCCAAAGGTCTATTTGGCTGATAAACTCGCAGGAGAGAAGGATTCTTGGTTCGAGTGGGAGCAATGGCGGAAGATGGAAGGTTTAGGGTCGAAAAATTTAACAGCCAAAACTACCAGCTGTGGAAGATGCATATGGAATATTATCTGTATCAGAAAGATATGTACCTACCATTGAGCGGAAAAACAAAGAAGCCGACGAGTATGATAGACACAGAATGGAATATTCTCAACAGAAAGGCACTTGGAACAATACGGCTGTGCCTAGCGGTGTTGGTAGCATTTAATATTTCAAAGGAAACGACAACAAAGGGTTTAATGTCAACACTGGCCAAACTATATGAAAAACCCTCGGCCTCAAATAAGGTATTTCTTATGAAGAATTTATTTAATATGAAGATGTCAGAAGGTGTATCTGTTGTAGACCATTTAAATGATTTTAATACAATTCAAGTCAATTAATCTCTGTAGAGGTAAATTTTGATGTTGAAGTTAGGGCTCTGTTATTTCTGTGCTCATTACCAGAAAGTTGGAATGGTTTAGTTATGGCCATTAGTAACTATGTCTCTGGATCTAGTACTTTAAAGTTTGATGATGTTGTTGGTGCAATCCTTAGCAAGGAAATGCGATGGAAAAGCTCTTGTGAGACATTAGGTAATGCTTTTACTGCAGAGGCTAGGGGAAGAAAATTGGAAAGAGGAAAGAGAGGAAAGAGCCCAGGATATCGCAATAAGTCAAGAAAAGGTAGATCCAAGTCCAGATCTAGGATAGTGTGCTAGGAAATGTGGGAAGAAAGGACACCTGAAGAAAGATTGCAAGTCTTGGAAGGGAAAAGAAGGAGATGCGCAACAAGAAACTAATCATGAAGCGAATGTAACAGGTGATGTGTTGCAAGATGCTT
>APFE030734516.1:60450-72892 GCA_000404065.3 Pinus taeda
AGGCAGATGATATGACGGTAGAAGTTATGTTTAGTTTAGGGTTTTTTTTTTTCCCTAGAAGGCAACCTCTCGCTATATATGAGGGAATTGTATTGCGTCTATGGATACCTATATTTTGAGTGAGGAAAAGAGAGGAGATTGAGAGTGAAGAGGGAGTTACAACGATATGTTATAGGTTGTATCTCTTCAGTTTGCTGGATAATATAATAAAAGAAGGACTGGCTGTTTCTCCGTGGACATAGCCCAAACTGGGTGAATCACGTATATCTGTGCCTCTCTTGTTTTATGCATTTTCTGTGTTTATATTTCTGCAATATTTTATGTGTTCCATTGCTCTATAATATATAATTTTCTAACACAGATCAACCCTCACTCCTTCACAACCTACAATGTGTCCCAAATACTCGACTTCTCCATGCCAAAAGAGCACTTGGATAATTTGAAAAATAATTTGTGATCTCGGAGTAGTTGTAATATCTAGTATACATGATAAAGATTATTGTCCCAGATTATGTTGTAGATGAGAATGTCATCGAAGAAGACCATGAAAAATTTGCAGAGATATGGTTTCAACAGGTGGTTCATGAGGCTTTTTAAAGTAGATGGAGTAGTACAGAGACCAAATGGCATGATCAAGAATTCATAATGGCCTTCATGAGTTCGAAAGGCAATTTTGGGAATGTCTACTTCCTTCATGCGTATTTGGTGATAGCCCGAGTGAAGGTATAAATTGGTAAAGAATTGAGCACCATGTAGTTCATCAAGCAGATCATCAATAACCAAAATAGGAATTTTTTCCTTGATAGTGAGCTTGTTGAGGGCTCAAAATTTTGGACACGTGCGTGATTCTCCATCTTTATTTAGAACCATGACCACTGGAGATGAATAAGGGCTGATGCTGGGATGGATAACACCGAATTCGAGGAGTTCCTTGATGTTTTTTTCAATATCATTATTTTGGGCAAAAGGATATCGATATGGGTAGAAATTATGCGGTTCGGCACCTCAGACCAAAGGGATTCTATGATGATGTTCACCCCTAGAGGGTGGAAGCTCTTTAGGTTTGTTAAAGACCCGCTGGTGGTGATCTAATACATGTTGCCTCTAAGGATGAATAATAAAGCCTCATATTTTGAGAGTCTAAGGCGAAGAAATTCCAGCCAAGGTAGGTAGTGATATAATCGGCTCATCTAGTGTAACTGTGAGATCATTTTTGGTTTCGGTTTCCCCTGCTTCTTCCTCTAGAACCTTAAGGGATGGAGCTTCATCTTTTGAGATGTTATCAATAACATCAATTTGAAATAATTTTGGGTCCTTGCATTTATGTCCACGGGAGTACTTTCCATCACAGTAGTAGCACAGTCCTTGTTTTTCATATTTCGGCCATTTCTGCTGGTGACACTTTTTGAACCTTAACTGTTTGGGTGGGGCCTTGAGCCTGGGTGGGACACATCTTGGTGGTGAAATTTAGATGATTAGACTATGCATTTAAGGCAATTTCCACATCTAAGGCCTTGCGATATGCATCCAACCAAGTAATTGGGTGGTGCATTGGGACATGGGCTTGTTGGGTTTCTTTTAGGCTAATGATGAAACATTCCAAGTAGAAGTCATATCCTAAACTATCAGTTATGATAGCCAATTGATCAAATGCTACAATGTAGTCATTTACTATACTTGTTTATCAGAGCTTTGTGAGACGACCCAAAAAATTAGATTCCCGGTCAAAGCGATCACATATGGCTTTTGAGAACATGTTCCAATTTGCTCTCCAAGGATAACATTTCTGATGCCACTTCCACCACTGCCATCTCTCTTGGTCCAAGTAAAGGGCTCCCACGTGTAGTTTTGTTTCATCTTCATGGGTTTCATTAATCGAGAAATATTGTTCCATTTGTGCTATCCATACTACAGGGTTAGAGCCATCAAATTTGTACATGTCTAGCTTGGGTGTTCGATGGTTGGAAGAGTGGTGATTTCCATGGAACTGAATGTGATGACTGGATTCTTCTTCTATGTGTGCATCAACACTAGGCTCCTTCATATGAGGCAGTCTTGTAAGGGCTACTATTACTAAGAATTGTTGGGTAATCTTGGTCTCAAATGCCTCGATTCTATCTTCAAGGTTGTAGATCCTCTCGACTGACTTTTTCCCAGCCATAGCTTGAGATCTGGTACCTAGCATACACCAATCCTGGTCAATTTTTTGAGCTTACTTAAGAGTAGTCTTCTTGGAAAGAGGGCAAGCTCGAGAGTCTAATGTTGTGGGTCACTTGAAGCCGCATCAATTTTTTTTTTAGGACCACCGAAAAATTGGGGTATTACAAGTGAATGGTACCACTGCGACCAGTTCATCGCCCTAAATATTATGGGATAGGTCTCTTGTAAGTGTCCCAGGATGATCTCTAACACTCTTTTTTTACTTGGTAAGGAGTTTCACTCCCTGTTAATCAATACTGCAATAGCTGAAATCTAGAAATATTGGTACTGCCTAATGTCCTAGGAAAATTGGGCCTGCTGTAGTAACAAAAACCCCAAGGTCTTGGTCCCACGAATGTGTGGCGACAATCTAATCTAGAATATGGCAGCCAAAACCCTCACCACACAAATAATATGATATGCACTAGGAAAACCCTAACTGCTAGATCTGATATGGAAGATAAGGTAGAGGGCGATCTTCACATAGTAGAGGGAACTATGGTCACAAAGGAGTGTTAGGTGCTACAAATCACAATATATGTAGATCTCCAACAATAGTACTCGACCCAATCTTTCAGTGTGCTAACTAAGGAGGATCGAATGTACCCTTAGATGTACTACTCGAATACCTTATTGTAAGTGCGAGTAATCTTCCCGAGTGCTATTCCCAGTGTACTATAGTAGCAAGATGACCAACGACTTATCTAGGGTTAGGTTTTAAGTGAGCCTAGGGGGATTCCGATATACCCAAGGGTATGTGGAAGTGCAGTTCATGCATAGTTTTGTATAATATGATACTACTCAAAGGGGTACCCACAGGGGTTACAAGGGAGTCCAACAAGCATGATCACCTCTTGTAGTTCCTACGTGCATGACTCCCCAAATCTACAGGTTTATGTGCTCAATGATAGATCCCGTGGTTTAAAGATGCAGGAACACGTCTCTAGGCTAAAAAAATCTTTGAAAATTAGAGGTACAATTGGCCCTGGAAAGTGATATGATACCACTTGTTATGATTTTGACCTGTGAGAAATCCAGAATACCAGAAATAAGAAGAAAAATAGCCCAGAACACAAAATTATCACATGAAATGAGAAAAACTGCAAAGTATTTTATTATTAAGCAATATATTCAATGTTCACTTACCTCTTCAAAGGGGAAACTTCCAACAGAGTAGAGCTCAATTACAATAAGACTCGATGATCTTTTCCTTACTAACTAAAACTATTTATAGCTAAACGACGTCCAAAACCCTAACTACTAGTGGTCCCTTGCATAACATGGGTTAACCACTTTATTTATTAACTATGGCATGTTTACAACTAATTGTGGTCCCTTTTCTCTAATGTGGGTCAACCACTTACAATTACTAATGTGGGCTTCATTGACTGTCTAACTGTGACTCTGACTCGGCCCATTGGGCTTATTACATAAATAAAGGGATTAGGGTGGACCCTAAAAGACTCCCACGAGGATTGTCTGGAGTCTTTAGTACAATCTGTATTAGAAAATAACCCTAAAATATCATTCCCGCCTTCAACTCTTTCGATTGGAGGAATGGTATATTGTTGTTGCATTATAGTTTTCTTCTTTCCTTTCCTTGCTTTAGGCATTTATTCAATGTTACGGAGAGCAGGACTAGCTTGTAGCAGAAAATACAAAGATGAGCGATAATATTTTAATCACAGAGGACTTAGCACAAATAATGAGACTTTACAACAACAATCTCTTCTTTAAGGCAGATCTTGATAGAATCGAACTGAAATGATTGAAAGAATTTATGATTTTGAACATAATAACCTCACCACTCTCAAACAATTAGTACGGAAATGTGAAATCACGTGGGCTTTCCAAATCAACATATAAGAGGATAAATATTGGAGAAATGAATCAGAGGGATGAATTGGGAAGTTATGATAATGAGAAATTTCGATGTATGGGGATTCTGATGAAGTAATGACTATTGAAAAGAGGTGGGAAGTGATATCGGGAAATTCATATAAGAGGTGGCATATTAGAGGAATCATATTGAGGTTTAAGGGACAAGCTTCTGATGTGAAAGTTCCAATAGAGAGGTTTAATGGGAATATTAGAGGTATCGATAATGAGATATATAAGAAGTGAAGGGCATCAAAGGTGTGTGACATCAGAAGTGTGGAATATCAGAAGTGTCACATTACAAAAGTTACGATATTGTGAATGACGATACAATAAATGACATTTGTGGGGCTGATAGACCATTATAATGGTTAATTATAAGGAGGTGCACATGACTTATGATAAACCTTAGTGAAAGCCCTTTAATAAATAAAGAAATCATCAGGGAAGTCATTTCAGAGAGGGGCTTTATCCTAACTTTTTCAAAGGGGAAGTTATGATACAATAAGGATCTGACAGAATTTTTCCGATGGTGTTGATGGCAACTCACTCAGATGATAGTTCACAGTGTAGAAGATTAACAAGCAAAGAATTAATGATCAGACTACAAAGAATGAATAAAGAGAGGTATACGCAGGTTCACCTTGACAAAGGAGCGTATACACGTAGGTTAACAGACCAAAAGGAGCGTGTAACGTACACACGCACTTTCACAAAAGGAAAAACACATATACCTTGGAAAACTAAGTTTTGGTCCAAGGTATTTGGTCCATGGTATTTTGATCCATGGTATTGGTCCAAGGCATTTGGTCCGAGGTATTGACCCTAGGTATTTGGTCCAAGGTATTGGTCCTAAGTGGTTTTGGTCCATGGTATTGAGAAAGGCCTATAAATATAAAAGGAGGAGAAGATCATTAGGCCAAGGTATGCAAGGATTGGATATTTGATAAAGTGGAAGATCCAGTATGCAGGTGATGGGTTTGTGATGCTTTGCTAAGGATGCACCTATGTGGCGAATGAAGGTTGATGGACTGGGATCATGAAGACTGAAATTCATTATCATTATATGGAATGATCATGAATAGTTCAGATCTAAATACTGACGCATGTTTTATCCTTTATATATAATGATCTGGGTATGTCTGAAGTAGAAAATTTCAACGAAGGTATAAGTAATTATTTTCAAATTTGTATGCTAGTTCCCTTTGGTAAAAGAGCATATACACGTTGGTTCAACACAACCAAGTAGCACATACCTTATGAACTTGATGTTTGAAGTATCAGTTGCTTCTGATTGCTGTTACATAGATCTGGGTTCTGCTCTGTGTTCTGGTGACTGTGTGTTCTGAAAGTTAAGATAGATTGATTGATTCAGTTGTAGGTGATTCAGAGATTGATGATTGGTTAATGAAATGGTTGTATTGCAGTGGTGATTGATTTTGATCTTCAATGTGTTGATGGGTCTAGTATGAAAATTGGATGAAACGTGGTCTTTAGATTATGGTGTTGTGTTCCAGGAGTATCCAGTCTGAAAATTTATGAAACGTGGTCATTGGAGGAAGAGAGAAGGTCGTAGCCTTCTGTAGGCCGACGCCTATGCACTGGTAAACATATCAGCTAGTACAAGAGCCAGGGGGTTGGAGCTCCCTTCCAGTAGCAGCTGGAAACCGGGAGAGGGTTGTAGCCTTCTGTAGGCCGGTACCTACATACTAGTAAATATATCGGCTAGTACAAGAGCTAGGGGGTTGTAGCTCCCTTCTAGTAGAAGCTAGAGAATGAGATAAGGTTGTAGCCTTCTGCAGGTGAGTGCCTACGTACTGGTATGAGTCTGCGCTAGTACAAGATTTTAAACAGGTTTTTCTTATATTAAAAGAAGATAGTAGCAGGTGTTTTTTGTCCCACATTGGGTTTCCACCTTAAACCCTGTGTTCATGTGTGTTTCTTATGTGTGATGGTCTGTTCTGTTTTTACTGCACATGGTTACTGTTTATATGGTTAATGAAGTACTGATGCACTGATTAATGATCAACATATGATGAATTAACTAAATGATAAGTTTGCTTGATATATGCTAGTTGCATTAAATACAGTTGCGTGTACAAGTGAGTTCCCTTAACTGAAGTAGCATATATGAATCATAGTATGGAAATGAAAAATTTATTAACTTGCTAATACTGATTCACCCCCTCCTCTCAATATTATTTCCAACAGATGCAACTTTAATCTTTTATGAGAGAGGGCTTATCGAGGTTTATGTTTATTGTAACATTTTAAAGATGGAGCTCCGATATATGGGTTTAGATAAAGGGAAATCTTCAAGCCTATTTTTTTTTAATAAATCCAAAAATGTCCTAACTTTATTGAAATTTGAAGAATTTTATTAAATCAAAGAAGGGTCCCCATTATTTATTAATAACTAAATAAAAAATAAATGGGGGGTTGTTGAATACTGCAACATATACCTATTTATGACCATGCTTAAAATGGGGGAGAGGCTTGTTTCAATAAGGAGTATAGGGTGGGAGTATTTCCTTTAATCTTGAGGTCATGTTGATGGATATGAAATCAATTTATACCCTTACAAATTCTTAGTTGGCTAAGCCAGGAACCTGGGAACGATGCCTGATTTATAACCTTCTTAAGTATAATACAACTTCGAAGTATCTAAGAAAAATTACTAAAAATATTTAGAGAATTTCACTGACATTTATACACATGTATAATATGTAAAGAAAATAAAAGAAAGGCTAAAATACACACAGGGAAGAAAAAATGGCATTAAATTGCTAGTGAGTTTAGACTTCAATAGCAACATTGTTAAAAAAAACTTGGCATAAGCTCAAGACTGATAGGTTTACTGCCTATGTATCAACAATAAAGACACAATTTATAATACACATGTCACATAAATTAAAAAGATAAAAATATAAATAGCAGGAATAACATATGGAATGGAAAAAATAGTAGAATATCCTTCATTGAGTGACTCAAAATAATGTTCACATATAATAATATCAAACTCAACAAACTTAAAAATATGCTCTATGACTTCTTGATAAGTGACCATGGTTGCAAGACCGTATTGGTCAAATGCAAGCAACTATGAACAATAGATAATTCTAAGCTTGATGTAGCTAGCTCGATAAGATGCGTTCACAGACTGGTGTGCTACTTCAACAACAAGAAATATTTTTGGCCTTCATCAATGCTACTATTTAAAAGAAACCCAATAATTGTTGAAATTCGGGGACCCTTTCTTTCCCATTCAAGCCACTATTTGTAATCAAAGAGCTTCTACAATAGTTATGTGATTGTTTTGATCGTTTGTTTTTCTTTAAAATAAAATTCTTTTAGTTATTGAACTAAAAGAAGGCTCAGTTATGTCAAAGGGAAGACAAATAGAAGTTATGCTTCTAAAAAATAGGAGTTGCCTTATGAATAAAAAGGGGGGAGGATCTGCATTTGTAATATTAAAAGATTCTATATAATCATTTAAAATACATTATAGTCTTCATATATTCATCATATATGCATGCATCATTTCAAATGTCAATTATTAAAATTGACAACATGTAATATCAATACATATACATATAATTATGACGAGGTCCAAAATATATAAATGTTTGTGTGTGTCCAACCGTTTAAAAACCATACTGTCACCAAAACCATACATCAAAAGACACTTATAACTATAACTTATTGTAAAAAAATTAGATATATAATTCAAAGCATCATAACTTATATGCAAAAGCAATTGAATTATTCTTGGCTTCTACCAAAAATTTCTCCATTGAAAAATCAGGTCGCTTGATCTCAATTTTCTCTTGCTCACTAGTGTCCTTCGAGGTAGAGATTACATA
Source organism: Pinus taeda (assembly GCA_000404065.3). Lineage (NCBI taxonomy): Eukaryota > Viridiplantae > Streptophyta > Pinopsida > Pinales > Pinaceae > Pinus > Pinus taeda. The sequence continues at coordinate 68,391 of APFE030734516.1, forward strand.
AAAAGTGATTGGTTCTGGATGAGTAACTTGGTGAGGGGTCTTTTCCAAACTTAATTTAGCAGGATTAATAGATAGTGACTCAAAATTGGTGGATGTTGCAGCTGAAACAAGTAGGTCTTTTAACATCAGAATTAAAGAACAAACTGCTGACTTAAGAAGAGAAAGGACCTCAAAATCGGCCTTAGCAGAACATGTTCACTCTTCTTCTCATTAAATCTGCATGGAAGAAGTCAAACTAGTTAGAAAAGAAGACCACTATCTTAAAAGAAAAATCAAAGAAGCCATTGAAATAGAAAAAAGGAAGAACAACTTGAACCGAGACGATCGATTAAAACTAAGCAACACTTGGAAACCTTTACTTGAAATATTAAAGAATCAATAATCAACTCATACCCCTCATAATAATTTAATCCCTCCTCTCTCATTAAAAATCAATAAAATAAAAAACAAAACAACAAGCAAACATTATCTAACATCCTCCTTAAAAAATAAAAGCAAAATCAAATATAAACATAAAATCAAATAATTGATTATTTCATAACTAATCATTTGATAATATTAAAATAAAACTCAAATCATAATGTATTAATTATAATATTATAGTAACACATGAATTTAAATTAATCAATTTTTAATTAATTAATTAATTATTTTGTTTAATTAATATAACAAAAATAATTACTTAATTAAAAAAAACCTAAATATTAATAAATTAATAGATAATAGCCGACCAAATTTCTTATATTATTTCTTTCATAACCTATATATATACTCTAAAATATAACTCATGGATACATCATTAATAGCTTCAGAATATCTATTGACGCATCCACCGATGATGGACTCACTTGGTAGTCCGAAACGTTGGCTTTATAAAACTCTATAACAGTTCATTCCTCCTTTATCTTAAATAAACAAATCTGTCGGTTTGGGCATTACCAAGGTGAACACAAGGATTTTCAGTCAGGGGAGCTGTACCTTTAGAATTTAAGTTAGGACTGAATTCCCGAGATGGTGAGGAAGATGTGTGAGTGGCAAGGGAATGAGAATGGTTGGAAACATAATGAGTTACCTTGAGATTAGTTTCCCAACCTTTATGATCAACATCAAGTGTGATTCGAACTTAAACATGAATGCAACAAATTACGGAAATAACCATAAATACAAAGATGCATCATAAATACCACTTCATTTCATTAATATCAAATACTGAAATATGATTACAAACAAAATGGAAGTAAGACTAGCTCGGGTGTTGGTAGCTTATCTCTGAGAAGAGATGTGGCAGATACATGCCTCTGAACTATGTTACAATAGGCTTGAAGGCCTATATATTATTGAGAAACAATGAAAAACCCTAAACATCCAAAAACCTAACCCTAGGAGATGAAGCACCAAAACTATGGGCCCTGTTTGGGTAAATTGGTACATCAACTTCCCGGGGTCGTAACTTTAGCATATGATCTCCGTTTGACGTGCACAATACCTCGTTAGAAAGATATATCTGAGGTCTACAACTTTTGAGCATAAATAATGGGTCAAAGACCCATGTTTGTCTTGGTTTTCCCAAAAATGTCTTTTAGTTCCTCACAACAGCTCTGGAAGTTCAGGACCCAAAAAACTGCCAAAAATAGTAAACTATGCTACTTAAGGAAATTGAAAAACTGAAAGAGAAAATGGTGGGGGTCCAAGTGGAATAGGTGGGTGGCTACCAAAATCCACCTGTATCAGTCCTCCCCACTTAGGAAGCAATGGTCCCCATTGTGTTGAGTGCCTCCATGAGACGGGGAAAATTCTGTTGAACTTGGTCCCTGGTGAGCCACTTTCCTTGGTGTAGAACTTTGACAAACCAGTATAGTTGAATCTTTAGCTAGAGAGTGTTCTTGATCTATGTGTCCATAATTAGATCAGTTGTGGCTTTTTCCATGTAGTATGGGTTTAACTCTATTGGTGAGAGCTATTCTACAATGTCTGATGTGTCCAATAATGGTGGGAAGTATGGTCGAAGGCAGTCCACATTGTACACTGGGTGCAGGCCAAGGAATGGGGGAATGCTGAGCTCAAAAGAATTTTCACCCACAACCTTGGTAATGGTGTAAGTACCATATTAGAGTGGTATGAGCTTCCGATGGGCTCCGGTAAGGTGTTCTTTCTGTAAATGCAACCAAACTTTGTCGCCCACTTGCAACTTGTGTGGCACCCGAAGTTGATCATGTCGCTGATTGTACTTGGCATCTGAATTCTCCAAGATGTCATGAACCTACTAGCGGATGTGTTTGATGCATTCAATAAATCTTGTCACTTTATCAACCTCAAACAATACATGTGTGGATTCGGTCTGTGTAGTCACATGAGGCATGGCAACATCAATAAGACATAATGGTTGAAATCCTAGATCCACTTGAAAGGGACTACGACCAATCGAGATATGGAGAGATATGTTATAGCTATGATGCACATAGGGAATACTCTCATCCTAGGTTCGTGGATGCTTGGAGTTGTACATGGAGAGAATGTGCACTATCATCCTATTGACAACCTCCATCTAGCCATCAGTCTAGGGATGGAAGGCAGTTGACTTGGTGAGCTTAGTGTCCAATAATATCTAGAGGTTTGACCAGAATGTGCTTAGGAACCTACTATCTTGATCTGATATAATGGTCTGTGGGATCCCAAAATGTACCCACACTCATTTAATTAAGAGTTTGGTAGTGTCCTTTGTTGTGATACTCTTCTTGTAGGTCGCCAATATAGCCATCTTAGAAAATTTTCCGATGACCACAAATACACAATCATTACCATGCTTGGTAGAAGGGAGGCTAGACATATAGTCCATGGAGATAGATTCCCACAGCTAGCTGGGAGTAAAAGAGGAGTGTACAGGCCTTGCTTCTTGATGGTTGGCTTGGCAATGACGCAGGCAGTGCATGATTTGAGATATTTTCCAACATCCAATTAGAGTTTTGGCCAATAAAAATAATTTTTTGGTACAACCATATTTTTCTCCACTCCAAAGTGTCGTGCAACTTGACTGTAGTGTGCTTCCTAGATCGTCTTGGCACGCTCGCTTGAAGGAACAAAAAAGTGGCCTAGGTAGCATAATAATGCATCTTGGAGGTGGAAATTGGGAACTTGCTTGCCATATACTAGCATCTGGTATGTGGAGGTGAACTTTGGATCATTTTTGTATAGTTGGGGCCATCCAAAGGTCTCATGGCCACAAGAGTTGAGAACAGTAGTCAGTGTTGCAACTGGGGGCCAACTGGGGCAGTTTGCAACATGACTGGTGCTGCCCTTTTTGTATTTAATGTTTAAGTGGAATTGCTTCAGATATGTAAACCACTTCTGATGGTTATCATTCTACATCTTCCCTTTATGTCTATATGAATTGAAGAGGTCAGTGATCGGTGTGGATGACCGTCTCCTTCCATAGAATGTAATGCTTCCATTGTTGACAAGCCTGCACGATGGAATACATCTGTTTATCATAGGTGGGGTAATTACAAATTGTATCTAAAAGAGTCTCACTATGATAGGCCATTGGATGCCCTAGATGGGTGAGGAATTCACCAATAACATAGTTAGAGGCGTTGTAGGGTCCAAGGATTTCCTTACCTTAGCACCCTTTTTGCCTATACTTCTTCCTTTTTCCTATACCTGTCACTTAAATAAATGTAATAGACACAAGGTTTTGTTAAGGTAAGCACTTACATGTCCTCTTTTTCATATTTTGTCTATATACCTATTGAAGCCCCAAAAATCGGGTCTACAACAAGGGGGATACCCACTCGGTCCGGACCTTGGTTAGCAACTCCTTTTCCGTTTGGTATAGTGGGTCCAACTGGGGATATGGGACCAGTTTCCCAATTTATGTGTGTGTGTGTGTGTGGAGAATTTGATATTTCCTTTCTAAAAGTTCCTAAGTGAGATGCTCTAATTATAACTCTAATCTAATGACATGCAACTGTATTCTAATAAATAGAAGTATCTAATTCTACACTAACCCAGGGTGTAATCCTTCCGTTATGCGATCTAAAATGATTTCAAATAACAATTGGTAATAAAGATCATTCAACTATTATGAGAAAAGAATTCAATAGAGATAAACCACTTCGTATAAAAAGTTAGACGAAACAATTGTGAAAAACATATCGCATAATAAGCCACTCATACATTAAGCATAAATAAATAGCTATCACTGTACAAAAGTGCCAAATGATAACTCAGGCATTCACGCATCAATATATAAACAGCTAAACATGAATATCACTTTAACACAAAGGCAGAAATAGTTAAGAGATAGAAGTACCATTTATAACTAGTTCTACTCATGAGCTTCAAGCGATAATGGTTTATCTCTTCTTAATCCAACATCCACTAAGAGTACAAAAGTGCAACATCAGTAGTAGATATTAAATGTAGATATCAATAAATCCTGTTTCATTCATTCATCAAAACCTCCTTGGAGGGTGCAAAAGTGCATGTTCTGAGGACAAGTTTTT
>APFE030734516.1:92348-173261 GCA_000404065.3 Pinus taeda
AAAAAAGAAAAAAAAAGAAAAAAGAGAAAAGAAAAAAAAGAAGAAAAGAAAAAAAAGAAGAAAAAAAAGGAAGAATTAGTGACTTTCTGCAGCTCGGACAAGTTTCTGCATCTAGGACAAGTTTATGCAGCTCTAATAAATTTTTTGTAGCTGAATTGACATGAACAATTAGTGATTCGAATTGAAGAATAATTGACAGTGCAAAGTACCTGCAGGTGATATCAAAGGACAAATAAGGTTAGCAAGTAGTCAAAGGCATGTGATACTTTAATTTTACAATGAGGATTAATATATTGCATATATGAACTAAGAGGACATAGCACTGCCAAAATAAAATGAAATCCTTGCAAATTGTGGGTGATGGTCACTTGTCCAAATCATCATAATCCACCGCTTAAACTCCCGTCTCGTCCTCATTCCGAATCTATCAAAGTAATGGCAGAATCATTATTTTGAATGCACTCTAATGGTCAATTCATTCCCATTACCTTCATTATAATTTACCTGTTCTCCCATTTCTTTGAATTCACATAACCTCCCCATTTCTCTGCCACTGAACGAAACCCTACCAACGCCATTTTTCCTGTCAAGTGAGCAATCCTTGAGACGAAGCATCTTCCATTTTGGGTGTTATTGTCTCAACCAAACCAACAGAGAAGAAGTTCTTTGAAGGATATCCTCAGATGAGGGAGTTGTTACAAAAAGTGCAATGGTTACAATTTATAGAGAAATTCAACGATTTCCATAGATAGGTGATGAAGACTTTTGCACATTCTTTTGATGGGATAGGGGTTGAAATAGGAGACATCAAATTCACCATAACGGAGTCCCTGATCGTAGAAGCTACTGAATTACCCAGAAGTGGAGAAAAATGGTTTAAAAATAGAGGAATCAATGGGGAAGATTGGAAAGTTTTCATGAAAAATCCAAACATGGACACCACAATCTTCAAGAAAGTTATTCCTAGTACAACCCTTAAGAGTAAATGGAGGAACTTGCTTCTTGTACTTCATAAATTTATTACTTATGAAGATTGGTTTGGATACATGTATTTCTACCACATTAGAATAATGATGAATTTTCTTGAGAAGCACAAAATGAATCTTCCTTACTTCCTCTTTCATAGTCTTAAGAAAATGTCCATGAATGTTCAAAAGAAAATTCAATTCATAGACAATACCATGTATCATCATGGATTGATAAAGATCTTGGTTAAGTTTCACCTTGAGAGAATAGGGGATAACTGGGAAATTTACTAGTAAGGAACCACTTTGAAGAAAGAGCTTCTGAACATCCCAATAGTAGTAGAATCCTCAGGGGAAGGAAGAGAATGATGGTAACAATAAAAGAAAAAAAACCCAGTCTCAACAAGAATTATCAGAGGATGAACTACCCATGTTGGATATTTTGCAGAAAATGAAAAAAGGAAATCTTATAAGAAAGAAAGCTGGCAAAAGAATAGAGGATTTTCCACAAACCAAGATCCTTCCTCAGGAAAAGAAGCTAAAATATAAAAAGAGGAAAGCACAGGGATCACCGACCTGAGGACTAAGGAGAAGTACCAGATTGAATATGATGCAACAAGTAGTTTCAGAAGCTACAAAATATATCGATCTTGAGGAGAGGGAGTCGACTAAAGACCCTGAAGGTTCTCCAGAAGGATCACCAAAACTGTCACCAAGGGTGTCATCACCACCTTGTAGTTCACCTCCAAGAAGTCCAGTGCATAGTCTAGGTGTTGATCTTGTTCAACAAGATATTTATGACTACATAGATTCATTAGAAAGGAAGGAAGCAAAAACTAAAGAATCAACCCAAATTCCAAGAGAAGGAAGCAACCAGTTCAATGAGCCACAAGAACCTTTAACATTTAATGTTTTAAAGCAAGAGATCTTTGAGTTGGAGACATTGAACAGATATCTTAAAAATGAAAATCAGACATTGAAAGCATAGAATGGGATTCAAATTGCAGAGAGTGACAACCTTATTCTTCATTTGAGTTTATGGTACAAAAAGAACAAGAAGTTGAAGAAAGAAAATAGGGCAATGCAATGAGAAATCATCAACCTAACATATAAGATCCTCATGAAGAAACCAAGAATGCCAGTGGTTTCCAGAAAGAAGAAGAAAGTGAATCTTGAATGTGATAGCCAGAGGGAATAAGGGAATGACAATGATGAATTATATAAGGACATATAAAACCTCCAGAGTGGGGGAATGTAGAGTACAAGGATTTCCTTACCTTGACACCCTTTTTCCCTATACTTCTTCCCTTTTCCTATACCTATCAACTAAATAAATGCAATAGACACAAGGTTTTATTAAGGTAAGCACTTACATGTCCTCTTTTTCATATTTTGTCTATATACCTTATTGTTTTATTAGAGTTTGCATTTAGCTACGGAATTGGTTTGTTTCTACAACTAATCCGTATTTCTGTAGCTACCTCCATTGTTGACAGGGTTCGAATGCACCAGCTAAGCAAAAGAATATGGATGGACGAGGAATGATCCCCTCATGGATTATTTCCTATTCTCTGTAGCCAATCCTTCAAGAAGATCGCACTGTAAGACGATCAACCTCAAAGTCAACTGTAGGTTTGAAACATATGCTTTGACATGTACCTAAATATGAGAGACCAACTTCTTTGACTTTGATGATGCCAAACATTGTTGAAGAGAGTGGTGCTCCTGCTTAGTGATTCACAGGAACTAAAGTTCAATATAGTTGTTGTTAGCACTCCTCAGTGTCCTAAGCCTGAGAAAGGAGACCAAAGGAGGTAACCTCAAACCAACTTTGGACTTGGTTGCTAGACCTACCAAATCAGAGAGGGCTCTTTCAAAAACAATGTCACATTGAATGGAAGTGACTAGAGAATATGTAGATCTTAGGCTAGGTATTTAGCATAGTAGGGTTTGATTTAGGGTTTGTTGGACATAAGCACTAGGTTTGAGAACTAGGTCAAGTATCCCAAATGATCAGTTGTAGAGATAAGACGGGGCAAGGTAGATACAATCGGTGGCTCAAAGTAAATTTTTCATTGTAGTAGGGTGAGGGAAAAAGAAGAATCAAAATGAGTATATAAGTATGAATTCATTTGCTTAGAAGAGAAAAAAAATGTGAAAACCTCAAAAAAAATAGAGCATATTGATCAAGAAATATGCTTTAAAAATTAAGAGATAATCACCAAAAGAATATAGATGGATGTTAGAAATACTTTATCATCAATTGCATAAAGAGAATTGAAGAAAAAAAAATGCCACAAATCACATCACAAGAATCCCATGAAAATAGTTGCAACTATGTATATTTATGCAAAAATGTCTAGTACACTAGTCCAAGAGATGAGCTTCAGGAATCCAACCCCCTCTATGAGTTCATTCTGAATACATATAGATGTAAAACAACATTCCCCCTCTTATTGGTCGAATCCTCCTTCTTAGGAATTGATTTCCTACTCCTACCTAATCCCTACCACATCATGAGTAGTTAGAAACTACTTTCCTCTTTTACATAAACTTATTTGAATTTGACTTGAAAGAATTTAATTACAAAATATCCACTCTAACTATCAATATAATATTCAACTACATCAGGTAAAAATATTTTGACACTAATTACATCGACCAAATTTGACTTTGACCAAGCAAAACTCAATATCTGGCTTTCCCACAAGAGCACAACAAAACCCTCAGAAGCGCAATGTGGTCTAGCAGAAGCGCAGCGTGGTCTTTGAGGAGATTTTTTGGTGGCTTTGCTTGATCTCTGAGTTGAACTAATGGTTGGTGAATGTAGTTGAGGATGTTTATAAGGCCTTTGAAGCTTCAAGCCTACAAAAATACACCTCCAAGGCACCTAAAATTCAATCTCCCAAGGCTACTCCAGAAGTGTAGTGTGGGTCCAAAATAGTGGCAGAAACATGAAAAATTGCTAGTTTGTTTCCTTTTTATTCAAAACTGTAAGCTGACATGAAAGAGCGAGTACATATCTATGATGTAGGGGTCAATATATCCATACATGTAAGCCACTTTTCATTTGGATGCTCTGACAAGAAGCGCAGCGTGGGCACGTTGTGTTTCAGTAAGATGCCTTTTGCCAGTTCATACAAAAACTCTAAAATTCTCAAAACTTTACTAAAAGTTGTTTCCTTTCCTATTTTCTGACATGGCTTCAAACAACTAAGGAAACATCAGCCAAGAGATCAAGATTATCTTTCTTTGTAAGCTTCTTTAGAGTCTTCTTACACTTTTTTTTTCATGTTCTTAACCATAATTCCACACACCATGTTTCTTATGTAATAGTTCCTTGTCATATGCCTCTGCAGGGTAGTGTTTCTGTTTGCCTTCCTCACAAGCTTCTCTAGGTGCACATTCACTCTCTCAAACCAATATTCCTTATTCTCTTCAATTTCAGTTACTATGGAGTCATGAAAGGTTTTTATATTTTAAGGAGGAAGAGGATTTTTCTGCTTGCTGTCCCTTCTTAGCCATGGCTTTGGTTGTAGGTCTCTTTGGTTGTACAGGTGTGTCTTCATCCTGCTTTGCTTCATCAATGAATTCCTTACCTTTTTCCTAAGTTTCCTTTCTGGATGATGGAGGCTCTTCATGTGATTTATCTTATTGCATTAGTCTTAGCTTCAATTTCTTATTCTCTTGTTTCAAGAGAGCCACCATGAAATTGGCTTTAGAAAGGTCATCCTGTAACTCTTTGATTTATGTCTGTTGCTCCTTGATAATATCTGCAGTTGACTTATCCCTATGGTCAAGTATCTCTTCCTCATGAGGCATCTCTTCATCATTATGCTGCAGGGGTGATTCATTTCCATACCTAGGTGATTTCTCCATAGCTTCTCCCTGAACTTCTTCAACTGTATCTTGTAACCTAGTTATAGGTTTAGGTGTAGGCATGTCTTTAGCTATCCTAGGAGAAAAAAACCAATATTTTCCCCTTTTGTAGGTTTTAGAAACCTCTACCCTAAGCCGTCTTTTGGTCACTGAAGGTATGCTAGATGAGCCAACCTCTTGTGGTCTAAATGGTGCCAATGAAGTGCTTTGACTATTAGGTTGACTAGTGGTAGGCATAAGAGCAATTGATTGCATGAATGTCTCCCATGGTATATAAATATATGAAAGTTGATGAAGAACTATGATTTTGACCAAACCATGATGAAATAAACTTGCTTGGTGATATCTCCCTTTGCTTTGCACTTTCTCACTCATCTTGACTAGGCTTCTGAATAAGTAATTGGGTAGGTTTAGTTTTTTTATGGATGTGAAATGCATCAACAACCTTATGTGATACTAATACAACCTAGAAAACCTCCCTTCACAAGTAAAATAATTCATAATCACCTTCATCAAAGGAGCATACTTATCCAACAATTTCCTGAAAGGAAAGATATGAGTGGGAGCATCTTTGTAGTGTGGTTTCAGGAAGACACTGTAGTTTTCAATATCCAAATCCATCCCTTTAAAACAAATTTATCCTTGGTTAGGGAAACCTGTAGCTAAAGCTATGATATATATTTATATGATAAAGTCCATCCTTGCTATGGTGGTCTTATCCCTCTTGAAATTTGTGGCAAAAAGGTTGGTTAACTTAGCATGGCAACCTACCTCTTGTATCTTCTCACAAAACCATAGCCATCCCACATCTTCAAATGACTTCTTGATGAATGATGAGGAATTTATATCCTACATATGAGTTGGCTCATATATGGAGATATTTCCTCCTTTGTTATACTTCTTCTTCTCATTGTCCATGGTGTTGGTTTGCTTGACAAAACCCTAGTTTGATAGGAAGGAAGGGTAGGGTAGGATTGGGAAAACAGGGGAAAAAAGGTAGCTAGTTTAGGGAAGGGAATGGAGGAGATAGGGATTAGGGAAAATTCTAGGGAAATTCCAGGGGATAGGGATAGATGTTAGGGAGACTTGGGAACTGAATTTTTTTGAAATGAGTGAGTGAAAGAGGGGAAAAGGGCCAAAACGCAATCCTAACCCATAATTTTTTCAAAAGCATAGTGTGAGCTAGGGTTTTTGGGGAATATGATGGAAATGAGTAATATGAATGTGGGAAATGGTTGTGGAAGGTGTATGAAGTGTGTACAAGGGTGTTAGGGTAGGAAACTGGGAGTTTTGTCACTGAAATGAAGCAAACACTAAGAAAACCCAAAAACACAGTGAAAAACCATAGGAGAGGGATTTCACTATTTGCTAAAGGAAAATGATTGTATGAGAGATGATGAGAGGCTATACTTACTTGATTAGAGCCTCTCAAACCTATAGAATGTTGAATGAACCTTGTTTTTTCTCCTTTAGTCTCCAAAAACCAAAAATGCAGCGTGCTCAGGCAGAAACGCAACATGCTAGCTAGTTAGGGTTTTATGATGGAAAGATGAAGGCTCTTAAGTCTAAAATGAGGCTCAATGGTGGATGAGATCTCCATGAAGATGAAATGATGTGTTTAAATGCTTTGGATGGTCCTTTATAGCTTGGAAAGTCGATTTTTTCTTTGGTAGTGGCATGACATCACATGTGCTTTTTGAGAAATGATGTGATGAGATAGTGTACTACAGCTAATAACTTTATTTGGCAAGATTACATATCCATGAGGGGTACATGTACCTTTGAAATGTTTTTGAACACTTTTCCCTAATTACTAACTCCCATGGTGGTGACAATGGTGATGACATGACTCCCATGTAGATTTTGATGACATGAGAAAATGATGACACCTAACGCATATCTTAACCATGATTTGGAACTTAGAACCCTGTAAGTATACATGTGAATGACTTAATGACCAAAATGATGACCAACACACTCATTTTATGCCCTATCACAAGGAGTGATGACATGACCATGATGGCATTTTATGACCTTGAAAATGGAGGGATTAGTAATGAAACCTAGGAAATGACTCAAAACTCATTTGACAATAAAAAGACATGTCAAATTTTATTTGAAAATATAACAATTTGACCTAATACCCTATCAACCACATGAAAGAGTACATTTGATCACTGGTGACTCATGGACACTAATAGTTGTGATGCCCTTGGTTCACTTGCTCGTCTAGATCATTCTTCATGTCTTCTTTTTCCGTGCCATTGAAATATTTTATTGTTTCCAATAAGCTCCTTGAAAACATAAATAATCTGATGCTAAGCAATGTAGAAATTCTTCCATCTCAAGCTCTAATGGCTTCTCTTCATAAAATGTGTTCCATGATTGTTTAGTCTCCTTTCGATCTTATTCTTTTGGATGTTGTTCTTCAATAGTACCAGGAGAATTTCTTCTTTGCAATACTCTTTCCGATCCAAGATGAATATCTTTTGGATCAAGAGGATTTGTTTGGAGATTTCATATCTCAGCATTGTAAGTGGCTTGAGTTACTTTATTGCTTGGATTTGGAAATCGTTGTGGAGGTAGTTGAGTGGGACTGGGTCCTTGAAATGGTTGTGATTGAGCATATGGTTGTGGTGGAGGTGGATGTTATAGATAACTTTGAGTTTGGTATGGAGGATATTGAGGATGTTGAGGGAAATATGGATCACCCCATTGATGAGGTTGGTGATGATATGAATGAAAAGGAGGAATGAAATATTAGGGAGGATAATACCATGAATATGGAAGAAAATATGGATCACCACATTAGGGAGGTTGGTGTTGATATGGATGAAAAGAAGTAATGGCATAATACCCATAATATAGTTGAAAAGGTTAAGTAGGATAAGACCCTTGTTGATACGGGTTGGAAAACTAGAGCTTCTCTATGCATCCTTCTAACTTCTTTGCCACATCTTCTTCTGTTACCTGCCATGATTTAGTGGGGGGGGGGGGGGGGTTGTGGTGTTGGAGAAATATTTTTTTATTATTATAAGAAAATTTGAATGAGAATGCTAATGCAATGCAATGAAAGATGCGTAATGCGATTTTTTGTTTTTGCAAAAAAAATAAAATAAAAAAAATAAAAATAAAAAATAAAATAAAAAATCATTCCAAGAACAAGAGAGTGCTTGCTTTGACACCCTCCCTGACAACAGTGCCAAAACGTGGTGAGCCTCAATATTGCAACAAGAATGTTGCAACTCCTGAGGTTATCGACTTAAATTATCAACCCGAAGTTCATACAAACTTGAGGGGTTAGAACTATATGTGCAATAGACGCCTTCCTCTTCCTAGTCTGGTTCCCTTTGATGCAAGAGAAAGAAGGCAATGAAACAACTTCAAATGAGAAAATATATAGGTAAGCCATCAATCCTAAGCTGCAAAATGTAAATAGCAATAAGAAAACCTATTATACTTTTGTTGGAAAGTAAATGAAAATCAATCAATTCTAATCTATCTTTTTGGGAAATAAATGGAATTAAAGTAAATATATTCTATATTGCAAGAAATGAAATTCCTAGATTACTTTTGCAAGAAGGAAAGCACACTTTGCTTAAAGTAAATCGTGAAAAGGAAATCTAGACTAATTGTAGAAATCAACATTCAAGAAACAAGTAATGTAAGAGCTAAATGGTGACCTAACCAAGGCTTATCTCAATCAAAGTGATCTCAAAGTATTCATGGGCTACAAATCTACTTCTACTATGAATTTGGAGTGAATTTGGGCAAGGAAGACCTTGAAAACAATTTGCTACAGGATTGGTATTTCTCGAGTTAACTTGTCGAATGCCCAAGAAAACAAAATGAAAATAGGATGGGACAATTTTTTTTATTAATTAGGATTCCCTAGGACTCCAATCCAAGTGGAATCACTCAAAAATACACCTGTTAACATGTGCTAAAAAATAGCAGAAAATTACTACTCTAAAAACTGGAAATTCAAGAATTAGTGAGCTAGTTAACCTATCAAATGCGTAACATGATCAAGTGAAAAATCTATGGGGAAATTTTTTTCATTAAGTAGAATGTTTTTAGGACTCAATACAAGTGGAATGAACTCAAAGGAGATTTGTTAACATGTGAAAAAAAATAGAAAAATTACTACTAGAAACCAAAAATTTCATAACAATGAACTAGTGAGTTGATCTAAGTACCCAAATGACTAAGCTAACAAAGTGTAAATTTTGTGGGATAAATTTTGTTATTAATTTGGATTTTTTCAGGCTTCAATCCAAGTGGAATCAACTCAAAATAATCTCATTAAAACGTGCTAAAAAATAGCAAAAAACTACTACTATTTTGCTACAAGATACTCCCAGAAATTCCAAAATTGTAAACTAGTAAACCAATCCAAGTAGCTCAATAGTCAATGGGGAATATGACTTTGCCAGGTTGTTCTAAAGATGCATCATGCTTGTGAATTCATAAATATATTTCAAAAGAACTCACTTCAAAAATTTAACCAATATAACCTACAACGAATGAAACATGAATACTAAATGCAGAAATAGGGAAAACAAGAATAAAATATGCAAGTGAAAACATTCAAAGAAGATAAATAAATTGTACAACAGGGCTCTGAGGCTCTTTGGATGGCCAAGACCAAGGATACACAAATTCATATGAAGGAAACTAAGCTTTAGAAACTAAAAATGGCACTAAACTCCATTATTTGAATCAATTCAAGTACATACATGCTAGAAATGAAAGTAGAGTTATCAAATAAGAAGTTTCTCCACAAGAAGATTAAGAAAAACATGCCCCTAGAGGAAAATTCGAATTGGTACTTATACAAAGTGATGAGGAAGCATTCTCCTTGAAAGAATGTAGCTTTCCGGTTCAAAATCCCTCAAAATGTGGATCTAGTTTTGAACACTGGGAATTTGCATTAAATGACTGGGAGTACTTTCCTAGATTTTCTTAATCATTGGAGCTCCAGAATTTATTCAATAATTTCATAGTGTATTTTTCATTTGTTATCCAATATTGGTCCATCCTATACCAAGAAGCATGTCCCTAAATTATCTCATCCTCTAGATCTTCATAATTTGCCCAATATTCTCTCGATATTCTACAAAAATAAATAATATTAGGCACAAATATGCAATTATCTCTAAACCTTCCTAATGAACACATTATAGCTCAAAAATATGTCATCAAATGAAAAAAGAGAGGTTAAATTTGCTAAATGATAGTCATATGGGCCTTAGTTTGTGTCCAATTTGGAGGCCCATCATACCCCTACTGAAAGTGTTGCTCATTATTTCAGTAGTTTAGTCACCTAAATGTACCTCATTCCTAGCCATGTTAGCATCTCTCTTTGATCCGAATGGAAAATGGCATCCACCCATGGTATTCATCCACCCATGTTATTCATCCACCCATGGAATTTACCCATGGTATTGTAAGTGGCATCCACCCATGGTATTGTAAGTGGCATCCACCCATGGTATTCATTCACCCATGGTATTTTCCCATAGTATTGTGACATCCACCCATGGTATTCATTCACCCATGGTATTTACCCACCCATGGAATTTACCTGTGGTATTGTAACAAAAAAAGGCTATAAGTAACAAGTTGCATTTTGTAAAAGGGGAGATTGTTTGCCACAATGTAGCCTTTATAGTTATTATATGTTTTAATAAAAAAAAATCTTTGTGATTTTGTTTATTGAGTATTCTCCTCTTTTTCTTCTGGCATTTCAATTTTTCAGATCTTGGGGGCCTAACCCCCAAGATCCATTTCAATCTTTTAGATCTTGGGGGCCTCCCCCAAAGATCTAGATCAGTGGTATCAGAGCTAGGTTATGATTCCATGAGAATGAGGGTTTGATGCATATTTCAATTTCAAATTTTTGCAGAAATATTCAACAAACTTCAAGAATGTGCTACAACCTCCACAAAACACTTTCTTGAGCAAACAAAAAGAATTTTTCATTTTTCATTTTTTTGCAAGAATTTTTTTGGGCGGCGAAATTTGCAAATCAGATCTGAAACATTTGGTGAAAAAATTACAAAAGTAAATAACGTATCTGGATTCCTTGTGAAAAAATACCCAAATTCAACCAAAAATAATCGGCTAAATCGTAGTTCAGATTAGGAAGATATCGTTGATTTAAAATCGACTATATTGCAGAAATTTTTCTAACGAAAATTCGTGGACAGCAGTTATCCTATCATTTTTGCTGTTTTTTTTGTAGAATTTAAGAATAATATATATGATATGTGTATATATTATATATATATAAATCTGAGCTCCTCTCGAAAAAATCAACCTAATTAAAAAAAAACAATTGGTCGAATCACAATTCGGATGAGGGAGATATCGCTGATTTAAAATCAGTTATTTTTTCAGAACTTTTGTGATGGCGAAATAGTTGTAGCATGAATATAAGTTTCCAAAGTGTCTAGATAGGGATTTCAAACACATGGGAAGATGTAAAATGGTCATTCTATTTCCAAAAATAGGTTATAATAAATATTATGAGTTATATTGACCGAGTTATGTCCATTTTAAATCTGGAACAACAATCAAAGTGGGTTCCCTTTGGAGATGTGCCCTCCCACCCCGCTCTAGTAGGCACCTACTTCACATTCATCAGTTTCAACATAGCAGCATCCGGCCTGGGTCCTTTGGAGACGTGCCCTCCCACCCTAGGCTATGTAGGCACCTGCTACTTTATCAATGGTCAACATCACGGTTATGGATCAAACACACAAAATCTTTGTCACCGAAGTCCATTTGTTAGGCCACACATTATTAGTATCACAGTTGGTCACAAGCATTATAGGGTATCTCTATCCTTAGATCTTCGTTTTTCATGGTTATGGGTCATCCACAAACCCACACTTCATCAAAGTCCATTTTCTAGGTCGTACACTATCAGTATCACAGTTGGTCACAAGCATTACAGGGTATCTCTATCCTCAAATCTTCATTCATCATGGTTATGGGTTAACCACACAAAGCCATTCTCTTCAGTGGCTCTTCATATTCAACAAAGGCTTAACAGGAGGAAACTTCACGCAATGGGGACCATTGCTTCTTAAGGAGGGAGAAATGATCCGAATGGAAAATGGCATCCACCCATGTTATTCATCCACCCATGGAATTTACCCATGGTATTGTAAGTGGCATCCACATATGGTATTTATCCACCCACAATATTGTAAGTGGCATCCACCCATGGTATTCATTCACCCATGGTATTTTCCATAGTATTATGACATCCACCCATGGTATTTTCCAATAGTATTGTGACATCCACCCATGGTATTTACCCACCCATGGAATTTACCTATGGTATTGTAACAAAAAAAGGATATAAGTAAAAAGTTGAATTTTGTAAAAGGAGAGATTGTTTGCCACAATCTATCCTTTATAGTTATTATATGTTTTAATAAAAAAAGTTTTTTTTTTAGTTTTGTTTATTAGGTGTTCTCCTCTTTTCGTTCTAGCATTTCAATTTTTCAGATCTTGGGGGCATCCCCCCCAAGATCCATTTCAATTTTTTAGATCTTGTAGACCGTGGGTGGATGTCACAATACTATGGGAAAATATCATGGGTGAATGAATACCATGGGTGGATGCCACTTACAATACAATGGGTGGATAAATAGCATGGGTGGATGCCATGTGCAGATGCCACTTACAATACCATGGGTAAATTCCATGGGTGGATGAATAACATGGGTGGATGAATACCATGGATGGATGTCATTTCCCATTCGGATCACTCTTGTACATTTCTCAATCCTTTCCCTTAAGAAGCTTGGTTGTAGGTTTTGCAAGGTCAAGCACCAAAATATCTTTCTTCTTTTCATGCATTTGTTTTGCAGTCTTTCAAGCACAAAAATATAACTTTTCTCTTTGCAAGTGAACTTTGTTGGCTTGTAGGTCAAGGTGGAATCATATCCCTTGCATTCACACCCTCTTCCCTGACACACTCATTTAATTTTCACTCATACATCCAAACTGTCAATGAACAGAAAAATCATAGTTTTTCTTGAGACCGTTAGTCTTCCTTTTACCCCATGTGAAAGATGGGCTCTTGAAGGTTTCTAGGCTTGGGAAGCTCTCCCACATCCTTCTTGACCTCCTGTTACCCTTTTCCATGATTTTGACACCTATGGAACCCTCAAAACACCCTCGGATGCAATCTTGTAGCAGATTTGTAGCATCATGTAGCACATCACAATTTCTATCAGATCTTGACCATAATTGCACCTTATGCCTAATTGTTTCCTCTTACATTTCTATAACATCTTCTAGACCTTGTACACAAGGTATAAGAGATCGGAGGCCTCTTGGAAAGCCTCCTTTCATCACTATGGTTTGAGTTTTATTTTGATGGTGAATGTCTTCTTTCCTTTTTGCTTCCTTCTTCTTCCCTTTTGTGGCCTAGATGATTTCCCAATGGCCTCAGGAGTTCTCCATTATGTTATTTTGTACAACAAGTTTGATTGGGTCTTTATTAGGCCCTTTTGTTTTGGTGTTTATAATAGTTTATGCCTCTACTTCTCCTTATTCCTCCTTGACATTTTTTTATTTGGGCTTATCTTCCTCTTCTCCATCCCCTAATTCTTCTTCATTAGCTTATTCTTCTGCAGATTGATCCTTTTATCCAAGTTCCAATTAGGCTTGTGCTTGTGTCTTACGAAAAGTCTATGTGCCTATGTCCACAATTTTTTCCCATGATACATGTTTTTGAACACTCCCCAGAGCATCTATGACTGAACTAGCATCCTTTATGAGTCTGTGGGTTCTCTACTATTGAAACCATCCCCATGATTGTCACTGTGATTTTCCCAAAGTTTGGCAAAGAAATACTCCCTATCTGTTACCATTTTTAGATATTTTCTGAGTAGTTAAGGTTTCATAACAGGGGTAAAAGAGCAGTTTGTCTACACTGGTTAGAGGAAGGAAAAATTCATACTCAACTCAAAACAATATCATTTCTCTTATTATCATGCTTAACTCAAAAGAAACATACACAATCAGTTTTTTAATTCCCAAACTGTTATCAAAATTTTGTTATAGGATGCACTAGCGAAGGAAGTGTTGTACATCTGAGATGATAATGGTCAATTGATCATGCCAAAGCATCTAAGATATTTGTTTTGGGGTTTTGGTTTTTATGGAGGACCAACACATAAAACAAATTATAAGAATGATGTATTTAACCTTTTTATATAGTATGAGATCTCTCGATGGAGCTCTGCAGCCCTAGCACAACAACCGTCACTAACCCTGGTTAACCTTCGGAGGCTGCTGTAGGAGTCACCCCAGTAAACCTCCTGTGTCGGTCCTAGCCTGCATCTATCATTTTCAGTGGCTTAGCATGGAAGAAATGGATCTCAATGTGGTGGATTATTCGCCAGATCCTTTCCCCAATCAGATTATTTTCCAAAATCCTATTCAGAAGTCAGCCACCATTACAACTACCCCATCTAGCTTGCAAACAATGCCGGTTGTCTCCCTGGCATAAGGATAGCCCCCCCTTGCATTAGTTCCCTCTCCATTAACTCTCTTGGCCTTGATTGTCTGCCCTTGTCACCCAGAACCCTCAACCTCCTCGCCTCTTGCACGTCCCCGCTCTTCGACCCCACACCTCCCATTGACCTATGTTACACTTAGAACACTAACCCTAACTCTCAACCTACTCTGGAATCAGCCACACCTTCGCAGAAAGTAGCTAACCTACAAGGATCTGGTGGTATACAACAAGAATCCTCGATCCCTTCAAGATGTTTTGACACCCCAGTTGTTAGGGTTCGGAAATAGAAGCCCTCCTCAGTGACAAGCAATCCAGTTGACCCTTTGCAAGCCCACCCTACAGCGCCTCAGACAGGGAAAAAGAAATCCAAGTGCATCAAAGCATCTGGGAAACACTATACTATCAAATTTGGCAAAGGCCTCACCATGGGGGATATTGCCGACAGCGCAAGCAAAGTACTAGTAGGCAGGGTTTGAGGTAGAACCTACTCAGCGGATTGATTATGGCAATGGGTAAAGGAGATTTGGGGCAGATTTTCCTACAGCTACCAGAGGTTCAAACCCTACCTCGCGGATGGTTTTCACATCGATTTGCTCACGAAGAATACACTAATATGGCTCTAGCCTTATTTTGGCATATTGAGATGGCACCGGTTTTACTCAAACGATGGAGCCCTCTCTTCGACCCTGAGTGACAGCAGATCAAAGCAAGGCCTCTCTAGGTTAGGATGCTAGGATTACCTCTGCAGTATTGGTCAGAAGAGGTGTTTATCAACATTGGCAACACCCTAGGCACATTCCTAGACTATGAAAAAACCATTTTCCAATCCAAAAATCATTCATTAGCCCGTATATTAGTGCACCTGGACACTCAAGAGGGATTGGAAGAAAGGATTACTTTGCAATGGAGGAACTTCACCCAGGTACAAATCCTAGACTACGAGGGAGTGCCATTTAGATGTCGCTGATGCCACAAGGTTGGGCATCTATCAAAGAATGCTCTTTGGTAGTGAAAGTTCAGGAGACAACAACAGTGCAAGACACAGGCAATGACAAAGGTACTCCTATCATTGACAGAAAGCACACAGAGGCTGGCCCATAACCTCCTCACAAGACGACCCCATCCAAGCCAATGTAGCATGAAGCTGGTACTTCTACAGGTCCACCATCCCCTCCACTGACTCGAGCTCGGGTAGCAGCAGAAGCAGCTCAATCAGTGGGTACTCCTCTTCCCTCATCCCCTTCTATATCTTATGTTAATAGATCTAATGCATAGTATATGCATTCTACATCACATTCTCATGTCAACATTGCCCCGACATCCATCTCTTGCTCCCCTCTCCCCCATCATTTGGTATATTCAACCACCCCTCCCACCACCCACCCAATGATTTCCCCTCTCCCCCCTCATCCCCCCAGGTACCCCCTCACTCCTATAACCTCTGATCACACACACCCTCTAGGGACTCTCTTCCTTACTCAGGCCTTGGTCTGAATCTACCTACATCCTTGGCTAAACCACCTAGAGGTCACAAATCATACCTCACCCATGCCATCCTCCATGCTGGGGCAGAGGTAATCTCGGCGGACAATCGTCACTAGATCAGGTTCTTAGAGCAAAGCAAACCCTAGACATGGTTCCCCCATGAAATGAGTATCCTTTGACTGTAGGGGCTTGGCTAGTTCTCCCAAAAAATTAGCTCTCTATAGACTATTCACTGTGGATTCGGTTGACTTAATCCTCATACAAGAAATGCTAGGCAAAGCACAACATGTTTCCAAGATTCTTCAGTCAATTTGTCCTGGGTGGATTTTCACTGCACTTGATGCCACGAGATGTTCTGGAAGTCTGGCTATGGGATACAATCCCCGCTCCATTAAACCCTTGTCAATCTAGGGAGGAAAGGGTTATATGGGCATCGATTTCTTCTTTGCCGATGTGCGCATGGAATTCAGGGTCATGAATATTTATGGGTCATGCCAAGGAAGAGAGGCTTTTTGGAATCACCTCCTTAACCTATCCTTGTCCTCTATTGACAACTTCATATTGAGAGGGGATCTAAACTTTTCTATCGGATTCAGGGAGTCTTGGGGCTTATCGGCTTAGGTTGATTCACTCTCAGAAACTATGGAAACCCTTATCGACCAAGCCGAGCTAACTAATGTCCCTATGATAGAGCCTCTGCCTACTTGGAGGAATAGAAGGGTTGGGGAGGCCATCCTCGCCAGGAGACTTGACAGGTTTATCATCAAGAATCAGTTGTTGCAGTGCTTAACCCATTATAGGCAATGGGTAGGGTTAGGAGGCATATCTGACCATTCTCCTATCTACCTAGAATTTACTAGCCCTCCAAACAAACCTTGGGAACCCTTCAAGTTCAACTCAGTTTGGCTACAGGATCCCGCATATATTGAACTTGTCAATAATCACTGGGCACAAAACCCACCCTCTTAGCTTCATTTTAGGGCTGAAGGTTTCTACCAAAACCATCTATAGCTCAAGAAGCTCAATATTAAGTGGCCAAAGATAAACATCAAAAGGATAACCAAACTCTCTCTTCTGTGGAAGCTAACCTGGCCGACCTTACCAATGACAACAATAGGGGATTTATGAGTGATGAAGACAAATCCCATTTGATTGAATTGGAAAACAAAAGAGAAAATATTTTGAAGGAATGGGAGGAAACCTGGAGGCTAAAGAGTCAGGCTATCTAGCTAAAAACAGGAGATGACAACACTAAGTATTTCCAAAACTATGCCAAAGGAAGAAAATCCGCTAACACCATCTGGCATCTGCCCACTCTTGAAGGAGGATCCGCTCACACCTTCCACCAGCTCTCACAACTGGGCATATCACACTTCCAACAAGTCTTCAAGGAAACTTCAGGTTATAATCTGGTTGAGATCATCCATGTAACATGGCACTTTCCTTGATTTGTCAATTAGGATTCAACAGATGATATCACTACTCCTATCACTAGAGAAAAATTGGAAGGAACCCTCAAGTGGTTCCAAAAGGACAAAATCCCTGGGCTGGATGGATGGCCTATCAAATCTTACCTAGCTTTCTTTGACACCATTGGAAATGACCTTCTCAGTGTAGTATAAGAGTGTAGAACATCAGGGAGAATGTATGAGGCCATCATTTCCACCTTCATAGCCCTGATCCCGAAAACGGATTCCCCGAACTCCTTCAATGATTTTTAGCCTATCTCTCTCTGCAACACCCTCTACAAAATCATTGCCAAGATCATAGAAAATTGGCTTTGACCCATTCTATCCCATCATATCTCACCTGAGTAGTTTGCCTACCTCCATAATAGGCAGATTCAGGAAGCCATTGGCACACCAAGGAAGCCATTGACTCTATAAAATCAAAGGTTCTGAAAAGTATTATACTCAAGATTGATCTCGCCAAGGCATTTGACTGTGTAAACTGGCTCTTCATCAAGATGATTCTCATCCACTTAGGCTTTCCTATTAAATTTATAAACTGGATTATCTGGTGTATCAATTTAGTCTCCTATAACATCCTGATCAATGTCTTGGCATCTCATTTCTTTCATGTCAATTGAGGATTGAGGTAGGGCTGCCCCTTGTCTCCTCTTCTATTCCTTCTGGTGATGGAGGGCCTTAGCAGGCTCATTGCTTCGGCAAAGAGGGAGGGCAAACTTAAAGGCCTAATAATGTCTGATCTCTTCCACCTCACACACCTGCTCTTTGTAGATGATGTCCTAATATTCTTAGATGGCGGTGTAAGGGACTCAACCACCTTCCATGTTATTCTTAGCCTCTTTGAAAAAGCCACTAGTTTGATCGTGAATCAAACCAAATCCATAATCACCCTGTCTCATACTACCGCTCAAGAAGCTTGAGTAGCCTATTTTCACTTTTAGTACGCTCCCCATAATCTCTCGGAAGGACTCAAATATTTGGGGTTCCGGATTAAACCCAACAACTATAGGATTGCTGACTGGATCTGGTTAGTGATCAAGCTGGAGAAGAGGTTGAAAAGTTGGAATCATAGATTACTCTCTAGAGCAGGGAGACTTGTCCTGATTAAATCTATTCTAGAAGCCACCCTGGTATACTAGATGACCCTTGCCTGGATCCCACGGGGAATCCTCATTCGTATGCAAAAAATATGTAGCTGATACCTTTAGAATGGGCACAAGGAAGGAAAAATATTTTCCTGGGTTAGCTGGAAGAACATTGCTCTCCCTAAGAATTGGGGGGGGGGGGTGGGGGTTAAAAGATCTGCCTTTTTTTGCCAAAGATCTTGCAACAAAGATGAGCTGGTCTCTTCTTATTGCTAACAATGTTTGGATGACAGTGACATATCATAAATAAATCTGGCCACATTAGAGACTGGACTGGGCTCTTCAACATGTCTGGCCTAGTGGAGGAACATCCATTGTTTGGAAAGCTATATTATAGACAATGCCTTTCATTAGAGTAGATTTGGCATGGCACATAAACAATGGTTCCTCTGTGAGAATTGGTGTCAATCCGTGGATAGGTGGGGGTAATCGATACCTTCTTCCTCTAGACCTCATACAATACCTTAATCAAAGGGAGGTCAAGATGATCGCCAAAATTTCAGAACAAGACCACAAATCCATCCTTAGACAGCACTGGAGAACTGTTTATGATATGAATATTCCTACACAGTGGCAACAAACCTGGGATTCATATATTGGGGCTCTATCCGAAGCACATATTAAAATTAATCAGGATCCCGATGTCTTAGTTTGGACCCCTGCAGATCACGGGAAATACAATCTAAAACTAGGATATATGCATCTAATACAAAACGGAAGCCCAACCATTCACATGACTGGTGGCAGCAGCTTTGGAGGCTTAAAGCTCCCCGTCAAGCCCACCTATTCACGTGGTGCGTCTTAAACAATAAAACCCCCACGGGAGAGACACTTATGCATAGATCCATATTCGGGCCGAGTTGGTGTGTCCTCTACAAACAAGAAACTGAATCCAATGAGCATTTGTTTTTGTCCTGCTCATATGTCACTCAATTCTGGCAAACTACTACACAACAGCTCTCAATGAGGAACGATTGGCAGGGTCCTATCATTCTACAAGCCTAGAACAACTGGATCACAGTCCATCCAAGGAAAAGAGAACAGTGCCTACCACTTATAATCTATTGGTCCATCTAGCTAGGTAATAACTGCCACATCTTTAAGAATCAGCTCGTCTGTTGGCACCTACTCACTGCAAAGGCAGTGTCTGCTTACCACGACATCCCGAACAATGAGCCAACTTGCACTCATACAATACTCGGACTTGGTAACATAGAGAAATCATGACCATTGGCCTTCTTATATATTTCAGAACATCATCACTTCAAAGTCAAATTAGGACTGGGAGAAGGAGAAAATAACTTCATTGAGATTATCACTCTTAGACACTTGCTGCATTTCACTCTCGTACATAACTGCACTTCTGTTCAGATCTTTGGAGATTCTCAAATTATCATAAACTGGTTCAATGTAAAAAACCAATGTCATGCCATATCTCTTCAAAATATTTTGAATGATGTGCATAACCTCAAAACTGGTTTTAACATGGTCTCTTGTCAACATATACACAGGGAATACAATGAGGATGCAGACAAGCTTTCCAAGGAGGGCAAGCTACTTCCCCGAGGCATGTGGTTAATCAATGAACAATTGGACACGAAGGTCTATCAATACCATCACGGACCATATATAGACCAGGGCTACCACAGGGTGGATCGGACATAGATTACATGAGTAACTGTATTCAATGTCTTTTTTGAGTTATACATAGACTTAGAAATATACATATATTTATTTTTCTGATGACAATAGAGAGTTTTATTTTTGAATCTGGATGGCAAGGCCATAAATTTTGCTATAACAAAATATTGTACAAATCTCTAGACTGATTATACAGGTATTGCATATGCCTCAAGCATCTACTACATGTAATTTTTCTCTCATAATGAAAGATTAAGACTTTTCTCTTTGGAAAAAAAACCCTTTTAGATAGTACTAATAAATAACCAAAGGTTATTTAACTTCACACGGTGATTTAAGTTGATTTGATGTGCAGAAAGAATAGTAAGAAGATATGATTACTTTAAATTTTAGATAGAAAAATAAATCATCATAAGTGGGAAAAACCTTTGACCAATGTTAAGAAGTTAAACAAAATATGCTTAAAATTACAGAAGATACTGATAATTTTATGATTTAGAGGGAGCCTTTCAGACAAACAATCCAATATCTCAATCTCTTTATAATAATAACTTCAGAAGGAATTTTAAGAATAATTGTAACACATTTATTCTCACCTTATATCTCTGTAAAACTTAAACATATGCATAATTAACAGAATGCTTGGAACACATGAAGGACTTATAGGAGAAAACGTGGTTGTATGATATCAAATTCAGAATCCTTTTCTTTATTATCAGTGATCTAAAAAAGCTCGTACATCAATGCTTTACAAAATTGCTTATGGAAAGGTACCACCTTTAATAACTCATAGAAGGGAGTTATTTATACTAGTTTGGATAGTGAACAAAATATCCTAAATTGATTACAAAAATAGCCTGAAAGAAAATAGGAAAAGAAAATTGTTGAATGATGTGTCCCTATTAGGTAGGAAGTTGTTGATGATTGTTCCTTCAAAATTGTTGTGCTATCTTCTTGTTGGTATGGAAAGTTAATCAATTGTTTCACACAATTGATCCCACTTATACTCACTTGGTATCTCCAGATTTACCATTCTTCTAAGTATCTCATCAACTTTGGTATATATTTCAAAATTGGGTTTAGTGAGAAAGAGATGTCAAACTTCATATTTGATTATGAGGTCAGAGCTCAAAGCTTCCAAAAACTCTTTGCCAGTAATCTATCTTTTTATCCCAGCAAATTGAATGTTGTCTGCTGCAATAGTATATAATCTTTCACAGTAATCATCCAATTTTACTAGCTGATCATCTGATGTCACTAACTCTAGTAAACCTTTCTTTTTCAAAATACTGAATTTAGAATGAAACCTTTTGACTGCAATGTTCAAAGCTTCACACTTTGCTTTCATATGAGTCAGTAGATTCTTCTTCATTAGGACTTTCTTAATTTCCAAAATAGTAGTTGTCCTATCTAGAATATTTATCTCTTGTAACTGTTGCCTTGTCTTAGAGTTTAGTACTTTGATCATCACTACTGCTTCTTTGGGTTTTGTGCCCAATGTTGCCCTCTGTTTATCTATATTTGTCCTGCATCTAGCAATCAATTCTTGCTGCTAAAAAATAATTTGAATAGATGGCCATATTTCTGTTATGGAGTGGATGATATCTAACCAGATGTTCTATTTGGCCCGGGCCAAAGTGTCTGCCATTAGAGTCTTACTCTCTAATTGGTTGACCCTTTGTTCTAATCTATGTGATTTTTTCATTTCCTCTACATACAGGGTATCATTCTTTACCTTCTATGACTCCAGGGCTTAGAACTTATGGAGTAACTTTTCATTATGTTTTTTTTGTGCCTGTAACTCCTATGATATCCTTGTTGTTTCAACTGTTGCTGAAGATGAAGCAATGTTAGTAGGAGATGAGCTTGGATTTGTAATTGATATGGGAATTGTTGTCACTGAGGTCACAACAAACTGTGATGCATCTTTTTCCTTGAGAAATGTTTCTATTTGCTCTTCCATTTTCTTGATCTGTATGTTTTGCTCAATAATGAGCTTCAACATCTCCTCTCTATGTTGTTCATTTTCTGCCATCTCTTTGGTTTAGGGATCCTCAGTTGAAGGCAATTTCAATTGTTTCTTCAAAGTTGTTATCTCTATATTCTTCTTCTGGAGTATTTCTTCAATTGATTTACAGTCATGGGGATCATATCCAATTTTGATAATAATAACTTCTAAAGACTTTAATTTGTTATCTTTAGCTAAAGATGACAATTTTTCAATCTTAAGTTGTGACTACACATTTAACAAGGTAGTTCTGAGCTTTGAAAGACACATGGTAGTTGTAGTCATGGTTGAAAATAACATTTCACCTGATTGCCTATGCAAATCCATTTGGTCAATAGGATGTATCTGGTTGACATCAAATGAAAATATGTTCTTCTTATAATTTTCTATAGATTTGGGAAATGGAATTTGATCTTGCAAGAATTCCATTTGCACCCTTCCCCTTTCATTGTCAAAGGCAAGAGAGAAGTCTATGCTGAGAAGTGGATGTTCGCTTCCAAAATTGATTGTATATTTGTGATTTAAGACTTCCATTTTTCTGTTTGGTTTCCAAAATTGTTGAGAAGATATTAGTATCTTCTGCTAAGCTGGTCTCAGTTGACTGAATAATCTCCATAGGTTCAGTTGAAGAAGGAGTTGAAGAAGTAGAAGGAGGTTTGGAATCATTGGTCCCTGCTGATGAAACATCTTCTAGATCTCCAAGATCAATTATTTGTGGTGGCTTACTTCTTGATGACATTGACAATCCAGTGTTCAATTTCTTTTGCAGTATATAATACTCTTTAACTGATTTTGTAGCTGATTGAGTTTCCTCTCTAGCTCTTTTGTGTTGATTACTTTGAGTGACTTGAGCATTTACCTGTGAAGTGGTTATAACCTGTTCATCTTCTTCTAAAAGAGTCCCTTCAAACCACTACTCTTGGTTCATAAAATTCTCCAATGCTAGCCTGGGAATATGGTTGTAAGGTGTTGCCTTCAACTGAACTCTAAGGGCTTAAATGATCCCAAAAGGATCATAGGACCAGGTGAAGCTTAGGTGGGGATTCATGCTTTTTAATAATCTGTCTGCCTCTGTACCTATAGACCTAGTATTATAGATAAATGTTCCTACCTTGGCCTTGAGTTTGAACTGTGACTTTTTCTTACTTAAGACAAAATGGACTTCAACCATATTTATCATATGCCTGATGTATTCCAGTGAGAATATCCTCATTGGTACATACTTAGGCAGTTTGTATGGAGCTAACTCACTGCCATATATTCTAATTTCAGTGTAGTTCTAGTACAAATACCAGTCACTAGTATTGGCCTGTTCTGATAAGTACAATGTCTTCCTAATCTATTCCCCAATTCTGGGCTCTGCCTGGCTATTGAGTAATTGAAGAACTGGATGTACAAAAGAATCTATGAACTGAGAGAATGTAAACTTTGTTGATGCTACTTTCACTAACTCTGTCCAGTGGATCACTGATTGATTCACTCCCTGCTCATCTTGCTTGTTAAGTTGAATTTGCAATGAATCTCCCTACTGAAACAAAATCAAATGGATGATGAATGAGCTATATCTGAAAACTCCTTGTGTGTTAAAATTCATAAATTTTTCATGTATATTATCCGCCAAGAACTAGCTATAATTATACATGAAAGTTGGATGATATTCTTTGCTGAAAATGGAAAAGAATCCAAGTATGGATTTATCACCAAGTTGATCATTTTCATAACCTAGGAGATATGATAGCAGGGAGATGATATGTCTAATGGCTTCAGGGAACATAAAAGATGAATAAGGTGGATTTCTCTTGGGTAATTCAGCACCTTCTAGCAAGAAAAGTTCAAAGATAAGGGATCTCTGTGGGAAGGTAAGTTTATTGTAAAGGTCCATGAGAGCTGTTGGTGAAAAATGGTTGAGGGAGTCAGATGAAGGTATCATTAGCATTTGGTTTATACTCTCAGCAGTGATGGTGATCAAGATTTTTCCATGCTGAGTCATCACTTTTCTTTGTACAGGATCATACCTAGCTTGACACCAAGTAATCAAATCAGGGAAGTGATGAGTCTAGGGAAAGGAGTACAAGGGAAAAAGTGTCTCCCAGAAATGAATGGGATCTTCTTTATCAGCATATTTTTACTTTAACCATAAATGAAATTAGTGGAAATCAAATTCACATTCATAGTCAGTAACTTTGAATAGGGAGTCTACATGGGGAATATGATCCAAGTCAAGAAAGACTGTAGAGGGATTCCCTTCTTCGGCAGTTTTATGTGTTTTAGCTTTGGGAGCCATTTTGTTGCAGGGGGGAATTCAGAAACTATTTTTACTGAAGATGGACGATAGGGGAAAATGGAATAGAGCGAATAAATCTTTTGGTGTATGGATAGAAGCAGAAAAGTGATAAAGAGTAGAGCCATGTGATATTTATAAGTGAAATTGGGCTTAATTGGCCATTTAGAACTAACCATATGCAATTTATTGTAGAGGATGGGGATTAATATCTAACAAAAGGGTAAACGTTAAAATGAGGTTGAAAATGACTTTGGAGCATATAGCATAATGGCTTTGTGATGTGGCGGGTGGTGAATGGGTGAGATATAATGGATTAGTGATGTGGTGGATTCTGTATGGAGAAGGGGATAATGGGTCTATGACATGGTGCAAGAACGAGGTCAATGGTTGGAAAGGAGAAAAATTGCTCGCGGGATTTCAGAGGGGGAGGGGGATGCGGTGGTTTATGGTTTCACGATTAGGGTGCCCGAAATGCTACAGGAGTGCCACGTAGCAAAAGAGGGCAACCATTAAAACTACTTTTCAGACCCCCACCCCCCCCCTCGTGTTAACGGGAAATGACCGAAGGGTGGCCGGAAAGCTTTCTCTGCCATTGATCTGAGTGGAGTGAATCCTATCCATTGAGAAATGCTCAGTGGTTATTTGGTGATGATTTGATGTTTTGTCGCTTCTGCCCATACGACAAAATCATATGCTATGACTATTTGCAAACAAGTTTTAAACAATAATTAAACCCTGCTTAAGGAATTTAAGCATTGTTTAATTTTAAACTAAACAACAAATTTCAAAGGCACGTTTGAACTAGCAGCCTTAATTTATTTTCTAAAGCAAAAATTTTATTTTATTTCTTATCAACATTTTTGTCATTTGCCTTCCTTTATTAGAGAAACTACCCTATCATTTTTTATGATATGGACCTGAAATGATAATAAATCCTAACATTTTTTTATTTTCAATTTTGTTTTTGGTCCATATCCTAACTTATCATTTTTTCTATGGCATTTTTATTTTTTCAACTAATGGCTAACTTATCAAAAATGAAAGAGCTACAACATCAGCTTCAACTGGGGACTTGCTTTCTCCTGTAGAATGCAAAGAACTTGTAGATCCATGTGCCTTCTCCTTGGGCTCTGGAATCTTTACTGTAAAAGTCACACCGACAGTTGGAAAAGTAGAATAAAACTAGACTTATTACAATGATGGTAGTAAAATCTATTTCAAGCTTTTCAATACTGAATTTAATGCTTCAAAAATCTTCCATTAACAGGAAATGTGGAATATTGTCCCTCTAGATTTTGTAACACAAAAGTGTTGTTCCCTTTTACTTTAACAATAGCTATAGGTCCAAACCATAGGTTGTCAAACTTTCCATGTTTTCCCTTGTCTTCTCTTCTGGCATCCCATATTAGAACTAAATCTCCCTCTTTGAATTCCCTTTCCATGGCTCTTCTATCAAACAGGATCTTCATGTTATTTTGATATTTTTTCAATTTGTATTGGAATTCATCTCTATTCTCATTCATTTCAATGATTTGATTTATCCTCCTTGAAAAATCATCAGGTTCATCAGTTGATTCCTACAAAAACTTTAAAATAGGGAAATCCAAGTTGGTAGAGAAAATTGCATCTTTCCCATAAACTAACTGAAAAGGAGATTTTCCAATAGATCTCTTTGGAGTAATCATGTTTTCCTGGACTGCATAAATTAGATGAGTGTCCCAACGCTTTTTATGATCTATTCAAGTTTTCCTGATAACCTTTACTAGAATTTTATTAGATGATTATGCAAGACCATTACCTTGAGGATAATATGGATTTGAATGGTGTAACAAAATCTGATATTTTTGGCAAAACTCAATCATTATAACACTGGAAAATGTTGTGGCATTCTCAATAACAATCTGTCTTGGGCAACCAAACCTGGATAAAATGTTTTCTTCAATGAATTTGATCACTACTGCACCAATAACATTTCTTACTGGAATTGCTTCCACCCATTTAATAAAGTAGTTTGTTATAGTGAGGATCCATCTATGTTGATTCCTTGAAGTAGGATGAATCTCTCCAATAAAATCTAATCCCCATTGGAGAAAAGGTGTTGAGACCAGTGTTGGGATTAGTGGGAAAACTGCTAGTTTTTGCTTATCAGCAAACATCTAACAAGGGACACAACTTCTGACCTTTGCTCCTACTTGTAAGAACAATTTTGGCTAGTAAAATCATGCCCTTAATATCTTATATGTTATTGCTCTCCAAGCATAATGTCCTCCACAAAATCCTGCATGAAATTGATCAATGATTCCTTCAGTCTTTGATTATGTTAAACATAATAACAAGATATTGAGTGGGTATTTCCAGTACAAATTTTCATTTATGATACAATATTTGAATGCTTTCAATTTGAGAGTTTTACATTGAATTTTGGAAAATGATGTAAGACATTCAAAATGAATCAAGAAATTTACAATACCTTGATGCCAATTTGACAAAAGAATTTTCTCATCAATATGTACAGAAATGGACTGATTTGAAGGTAAAGGTTCTTGTGGATTCTTTTCTTCAAGATGCTGGGAAGGTTCTTGTGGATACTTCTCATTCAAATTTTGGGAAGGTTCTTGTGGATTCTCCCCTTCTGCATAGACAAAAGGTTCTTGTAGATTCTTCTCATTTGAATTTTTGGAAGGTTCTTGTGGATTGTCCCCTTCTACATAGACAGAAGGTTCTTGTGGATTCCTCTCATTTGAATTTTGGGAAGGTTCTTGTGGATTCTCCCCTTCTACATAGACAGAAGGTTCTTGTGGATTCTTCTCATTTGAATTTTGGGAAGGTTCTTGTGGATTCTCCCCTAGTATTTCCAAAACAGATTTAAGGCCTAACACTTTACAATTGGACTCAGCTAGAAGCTTATCTAATCCTTGACTGTTTACTAGATTTGTGGTTTTGATAGTTAGATCATATTCCAAAATTTGGGTGATCCATCTAACTCTTCTCCCATCAGTATCTAGTTGAGTGAGAACAATTTTAACAACACTGTTGGGGACATAGGCTATGATGGTTGAATGTAAAACATACATCCTAAGATATTTCAAAGACTGGACTAGGGCATGAGCCTGCTTCTCAATTATGTCATATTTGAGCTCAACATCTCTCATGACTTTGCTAAAAAAGGCTATAGGTTGGTCATGGGAATATTCGTTCTTTTGTAGTAAAACAACAACAAGGGTGGTTTCATAGGCAAAGGAAAAGATATTGAATGGTTTGGTATAATCAGGACTGGCCAAGGTTGGGGCTTCAGAAATAGATTTCTTGATTTGATCAAATGCATGTCTGGAAGAAACAATCCATTTAAATTCATGACCCTTCTTAAGCATATCAGTTATATCTTTGACAATTTCAGCATAATTGGGTATGAATCTTCTTAAAAAGTTGATTTTACCAAGAAAAGCATGAACTTCCTTTTTATTTCTTGGTAATGATAATGTCTGAATGGCTGATACTCTGTTTGGATCAATGACTACTCCATTTTTAGAAATTACATGGCCAAGCAATTTCCCTTCTGTGATAGCAAATAGAGACTTCTTTGGATTCAATGATATTCTGAGTTTCCTACATCTTTCAAAAACCTTCATCAAGTGCTTTAAATGTTTTTTATCATAATTAGAAAATACTGTAAGATCATAAAGATAAATAACAATAAATTTATTTACCTGGCCTACAAAATCCATATCCATAGCTCTTTGGAATGTAGCTCCTACATTTGTCAAACTAAAAGGCATCCTAGCATACGTGAAAGTACCCCAAGGTGTTATGAAGGTAGTCTTTTCCTTATCCTCTTTATCAACCATAATCTAATTATAACCAGAAAAACCATCTAACATAGAAAGTTTGTTAGCTCCATAAACTTGTTGAAGTAATTGATCCATTTTAGGTAATTTGAAGTAATTTATCCAAATAGAATATCTTAGTGGAAGAATAATTTGTGCATCTAACATTTTCTTAAGCTCTTTCTCAATAGTTGGTAGAAGAATTGGGTTAATTCTTCTAATTTTTTATGGTAGGGTTTAGCCTTAGTTTTTAATGGGATCTTATGTTCAATGACAGATGTGTCATAGGTTTTAAGATCAACATAAGACCAAGCAAAAACATCTTTGTATTTTTTAAGTAACTTAAGATATTCAATTTTAACTTCTGGGGTTA
Source organism: Pinus taeda (assembly GCA_000404065.3). NCBI lineage: Eukaryota > Viridiplantae > Streptophyta > Pinopsida > Pinales > Pinaceae > Pinus > Pinus taeda. Next base: position 120,966 of record APFE030734516.1, read on the forward strand.
AATATGTAGATATTTTTATATTTTTCACTTGTTCTTGGGTTCCAATATCGGTTTCTTCGATGTCATCTTCAGGAGAAATGGATGGATGGTTTCGAGGGACATCATTATGATCGAATAATTTTTCTAAAGGAATTAACCCTTTTAGGAATGAATTTGTTTGATAATTGTATGATGGCATGGTCTGCAATCTTGGAGTTTAGTTCTGGATCATCATTAGCTTGAGGATTAATCATGTCAAGATTGTCTTCAGCAATTTGCAGAATAGAAAATTCACCTACAACTTGAAGGAAAGATTTTAGTTGTTCATCGTCCTCAAACACCTACCAATGCTTCTGGTTATCTGATATGGATGGCATGTATTTGACCTCAATTTTGTATAACCCTTGTGTTTGATCAAGAATCTTAAATGAGCTTGCAGAGATAGCCAAAGAATCTACATGTATGTTTTAATTTCTAGGGACATAAGTTATGTTGAAGGCATTAAAGAAATTTTCAATAGAATCTCAAATCTCATTTCGATAAGACCTAAGCCTAGGATGCTCTGTTTAGAAAAAATTTCCAACTCGTCTCACAATGATTTTGAAGTCAGTGAAAACGCTCAGGTTGTGTGCCTTTAAACTCTTGGCTAACTGTAGTCCTGGAAGGAATGCCTCATATTCTGCTACATTGTTGGTAACTTCAAAATCAATTTTACATGATTGTGTAATGTTTTCTTTTTCTGGGGAGATTAATACTACCCAGCCCCTACTCCATCCTTTGTACAAGAACCATCAAAGAATGGCTTCCATACATCAGTTTGATTTGATATAGGGTTTTCGACTACATCTTCAATTTTTACTTGAGATTCATGTATTTAATCTGAAGAGAGTTGGAAGTAGCTAAAATCTTGATCAATTGCATAGATGGGGTGGTTCCTTGGTTGATCTATTTTGCATACAGTGTGCACAAATCTAAGGTCTCTATACAACCTAAGTTGTTCTCCCCCATAAACCGGAATAGTGGCATAAGATATGTCCATCTGAAGAGTTTCCCCTAATTTGGCACAGCAAGACCTTGAAAGGAGCATTCCAATCTTGGGAGGGATGTCACTGACAACTATATCTAATAATATGCTTTTTACTGGGATTTGGGCAAGAGTGAATACTAAATCCTTAGTCAATCCTAGACAAGGTACCCTCTTGGAATCAAAGGTGTATAAATCATGATAGGATCTAGTTATGTCAAGATTTAAATGATCCATGATGGTTTTTGGCATGAGATTATGTGATGCTCCATAATCAAGCATACAATTGTATAACATGGAATCATTTGTCTTTAGTGTCACATAGAAAGGGGGTACTATTTCATCTATCATATCTGAGTTATGACCAAACATAACTGCTGGTTTTTCATCCTGAAGGCTAATAACATCACTTTCAGCATCAACAGAGGTGTTTTGTATCCATTTGGAAACTTGATTTTTATATCTAGGGGTTTTTGAAAGTTATGAAAGTGGTATAGGGATCTTAACTCTTTCTAACTCCCTTTCAACATTAAATGTAGTTAAGGAAGTTTTATCAATTTGAGTTGTATAAGTTGACTGATTTAATGGTCGAAGAGTAGTTGTCTGAGTCTCAATAGCTTTGGTATGAGGTTGGATTATTGGAGGTTCCTTAAGAGGTCTTCTAGGGCCAGGTCTAGGTCTGAGTTCATATCTTTTATTTAGCTCAGCAATTAGAAATTCAGAGAAGGCATGGTATATGGAAACCTATGAGGAATCTTGATCTTCTTAAACTTGTTTATTGTGTGAAAGAAGAACAATAGTGGTCTAACTAGAATAGGTGTCCATGTTGTTAATGTCTTCAATGATAGTCATGGTATTATCATCAAGTTGTTGATCATCAATCAACAGAGTTGGAACCTATTGATCATTACTAGTCCTTTGAAGAATTTGTAATTGTGGAGCTCTTTTATATTGACCTTGATTCTAATTTTGAGGTCGAGTGACCATCTATTGAACTGTTTTGGGTTGAGTTTCAATCTTGGAAATTCTATTGGATAGATTTCTAAGCAGTGAAGTGATCTCATCAATTTTGGAATCTTCAATTTTAGTTTTTGAAGAAGTAGAGGCCTCTTGACTAGATTTAAGCTTTCTTTAGGCCTTTTCCTCTTTAACTTTCAAGGTGGCTGAGGAAGCCCTATTTGCTTCCACCTCTATAGCATTAATCCACATGTCTTCAAGAGTCCTAGAAGTTCTTTCTCTCAACATTACAACAAAGTCATCTTCAAAGGCTTTTGAAAACCTAGATTTGGATGCCATTATAGGGTTTTGCAATTAGGGGGCATCTTATGGTAAAGTTTGTTGAACCTTTTAATAAAATCAACTACATGTTCACCAAAGTTTCATTTTAGTTCTTCGAACTCATTCAAAAATTAAAGAGGGTATTTCTTCACACCCCATTTGTTTTTTAATATATTTGTTAACTCCTCCCATGACCTAATGGAATTGGCAGGTAACTACCTAAAACCAGGTTCTAACATTTCCCTCAAGAGATTGGACAAACAACCTCATATAAACATTTTCTTGTTCTATGTTCGTATTATCTGCAAAATCAACAAATGATTGAAGATGGTCCTCAGCTAAGGAACTAGTTTCTCCATCATACCTAGGAAGTTGTTTTAAATATCCAGGAGGGAACGCATCAAGATTTTGAGGAAAAACTAAAGCTGCATATCTAGCCTGTACAATGGGTTGGAATGCCATAGTAGAAGATGGTGTATGAGGTGTTTGTGTAGATGATGAAGAAGAAAAAGAGGAATATGGTAATAAAGAAGGTGTATATCTGTGTGGAGGTGAAGAAGGAGGAGATGAACGAGGAGATCTCCTAAATGACTTTAAGGGAGTCCTAATAACTAGCTTCTGGACCTGTGAGTGAATGTCCTCTTTTGTTTCAAGGAGAGGGTTTGCGTATACAGAGAAGGTTTCTTCATGTTGTTTAGAATTAGAAGGGAATGAATAAGTAGTGGGGGATATGAAGTTTGTAGGTTTGAATTCAGGTAAATTAACACCTAATTCAACCTCATATTTAGGTGATCCAAAAGGTAGTGAGGGTTCTTGACATGCTTCAAGTGATTAAATAAGAAAAGATGATTTAAAATTAACTCCCTTACCTAAAAGTTCAGAAACCATAGGTGATAATTGTGTCCAATCTGGATTGGATGGAATGTTCCCTAAGGGATCTGATATTAATATATCTTCAGACTGCAGGGCTGAAGAAGAAGAAGATGGTTGAAGTCTTCTTTTGGAATTGGCCCTTCTCACAAGTTTTTCTAGGTATGATATAGGACTGACTTTGTCAGATTCAAAATGGAATCTAGCGTGCTTAAAAGGTGCCATTTTGGCACAGTGGAGTCGCCAGGTGAAGAATTTTGACTTGTCTAGTACTTTAGTCACCTTTAAAGGAATATTATTTATATCATTGTCCCAGGAAAACTAATCAAATTTGAGTCCCTGGTAATGGCACCAGATTGATGTTGTACCTCTAAGATGATAATGGTTAATTGATCATGCCAGAGCATCTAAGATATTTTTTTGGGGTTTTGGGTTTTGGTTTTTATGGAGGACCAATACATAAAACAAATTATAAGAATGATGTGTTTAACCCTTTTAGATAGTACTAAGAAATAACCAAAGGGCTTCTATAAACTTCACAGAGTGATTTAAGTTGATTTGATGTGCAGAAAGAATAGTAAGAAGATATGATTACTTTAAATTTAAGATAGAAAGATAAATCATCATAAGTGGGAAAGCCTTTGACCAAGGTTTAGAATTTGAACAAAATATGCTTAAAATTACATAAGATACTGACAATTTTAAGGTTTAGAGGGAGCCTTTCAGAAAAACAATCCAATATCTCAATCTCTTTATAATAATAACTTTAGAAGGAATTTTAAGAATAATTGTAACACATTTATTCTCACCTAATATCTCTGTAAAACTTAAACATATGCAGAATTAATAGAATGATTGGAACACATGAAGGACTTATAGGATAAAACGAGGTTTTATGATATCAAATTCAGAATCCTTTGCTTTATTATTAGTGATCTAAAAAAGCTTGTACATCAATGCTTTACAAAATTGCTTATGGAAAGGTACCACCTTTAATAACTCGTAGAAGAGAGTTATTTATACTAGTTTCGATAGTCAACAAAATATCCTAAATTGATTATAAAAATAGCTTGAAAGAAAATAGGAAATGAAAATTGTTGAATGATGTGTCCCTATTAGGTAGGAAGTTGTTGATGATTGTTCCTTCAAAACAGTTGTGATGTCTTCTTGTTGGGATGGAAAGTTAATCAATTGTTTCACAAAATTGATCCCACCTCTGCTCACTTGGTATCTCCAGATTTACCATTCTTCTAAGTATCTCATCAACTTCAATATATATTTCAAAATTGGGTTTAGTGAGAAAAATATGTCTAACTTCGTATTTGATTTTGAGGTCAGGGCTCAAAGCTTCAAAAAACTCTTTGCCAGTAATCTGTATTTTTATCCCTGTAAATTGACTGATGTCTACTACAATAGTATATTATATTTCATAGTAATCATCCAATTTTACTAGTTGATCATCTGATGTCACTAACTTTGGTAAACCTTTCTTTTTCAAAATACTGAATTTAGAATGAAACCTTTTGACTACAATGTTCAAAGCTTCACACTTTGCTTTCGGTTGAGTCAATATATTCTTCTTCATTAGGACTTTCTTAATTTCCAAAATAGTAGTTGTCCTATCTGGAATATTTATCTCTTGTAATTGTTGCATTGTCTTAGAGTTTAGTACTTTGATCATCCCTGCTGCTTCTTTGGGTTTTGTGCCCAATGCTGCACTCTGATTATCTATCTTTGTCCTTCATCTAGCAATCAATTCTTGCTGCTCAAATATAATTTGAATAGATGGCCATATTTCTGTTATGGAGTGGATGATATCTAACCAAATGTCCTCTTTAGCCTGGGCCAAAGTGTTTGCCATTAGAGTCTTACTCTCTAATTGTTTGACCCTTTGTTCTAACCTGTGTGATTTTTGCATTTCCTCTACATACAAGGTATCATTCTTTACCTTAAGTGATTCCAGGGCTTGGAACTTCTGGAGTAACTTTTCATTCTATTGTTTTTGTGCCTATAACTCCTATGATATTCTTGTTGTTTCAACTGTTGCTGAAGATGAAGCAATGTTATTAGGAGATGAGCTTGGATCTGTGTTATGTAAAAAAATAGTTATTATTTAATTTTAGGTTAATTAAACGAAAGGGCATGATCATAAGATCATGCCCTTTCCCCAAAGGGTGTCCCATGGGCGGTATACAAGCCAAGACCCTCGCTTGTAAACAATCATCTTCAGTCAATTATATATATATTATTATATAATATATATATATAATATATATATTATATATATATATATTTATATTCAATTCCTCTGGTATCAGAGCGGTCGAATCCTCTCGCCTGTGCTGGTTTCATGCATCCATCCACTGTTGTCACTGTATGTATCACTATTCTGTCTACTACCATACTCACTACTAACACCCTGTCTAGTGCATTCCGCCGTCCCTCTCCACCCACCGTCTGTCGTCCCTTACCACACTTCCTCTGTTTTTCCACCCCCGCTTCCCTGCTACGTCTGTCCTCTACACCTCCAACCCCTATCCACATCGCTGCTTCCACCCTTCTATCTGCTTTCGTGCTCACACTGTGTCCCTGCAATCCATCCACTGTCCATTCTTACCCCATCCACCTCATGCTTCCACCCTTCCGAAGCTACCGTGTCAAAATTCTTCTCCGCTCTTTGCATGCCTCACCGCTCATCAACCACTGTGTATTCAACAATGTTTCAATCGAACCGGTTCCATGACCATGCTGTCTAGTCCACCTTTTGTTCGTTCCTATCAATCAACTAATATGACATGACATTTTATGCGGTCCTTGATCCTCACGGTGATATCCGCTCGAAGCATCGTTGAAATCGATCGAAACCTTCTGGGTGGACGTGACTGTCCATATAATAATAATATATATATATATATATATATATATATATATATATATATAATATATATATATACATACTTAACCTATTTATAATTGTTATATATATGTAATATAACGTTTGATTTTAATTAATTAACTTTTTAATTAATTAATTAAAAAAATTATTATTAAAATTTAAGCTGGCAGATAAATACACACCCCCACAAACTCGCTCAATGTTGAAAATGACAATGGCTGATTTCCAAAAAAAATGGTTGACGCAAAGCATAAGATAAATAACAACAACGATAAGGTCAATAAAATATTAGATGATTTCTAGATCAAGCTTAATGGGCAGGCTGACGAAATAAAAAGTCTTCAAGATACGACAAATAGAATAGAAATAAAGATGGAAAATCACCGTGTCCAATCAAAAGTGGATCACAAAGAGACCTTAACATTGCTGAAACATCTGTGTAAAAAGATGAATTATACATCTTCACAACTATTGCAAGAAGATGAGGAAAATCAAGAGCACAACTCATCAGATTCAACGAAATCAACAGACTCTCATGAAAAAGCTGAATCCCCAAAAAAATCAACGACACCCCACCGAGAAATGAGTAACACGATTCTTACAAACAAGAAACTCTGGGATACATTTACCAGTCAACACTCCTTATTCGCTCAACCATTAGCGACATACCAGTGAAGGGAAAAAGTCGAGATGCCTAAATTCGATGGAAACGAAAAAAAATGTGGCATGTATAAATAAAGCAGAAGAATACTTTGAGATATATGACATCAATGATGATGACGAAAAGCTGAGGCACGCATCCATGAAAATGGACGGGGAAGCATATAATTGGTATATGTGGTGGAAAAAGACAACACACATCATTAGTTGGAGAAAATTTAAGGATGCCTTCTTTAAAAGATTCCAAGGTGTAAAGGAAGAAGAGTTCTTTTCAAAACTCATCAAATTATGACAAAAAGGAAGTGTGGACGAATGCATTCAAGAATGGGAGACCTTAGTAACACAAGTACCTGGGTTATCAGAATCTCATCGAATTCAATCATACGTCTCGGGACTCAAAACACATTTACAAGTAGAACTTGAGAAGTAAGACATTACATCAATAGAAGTATCAAGACAAAAGCAAAAACAGTCGAAAAGAAATTCGAACAAATATTTTGGTCAAAATCGGAAAAAACATATTCAAGATGAAGAATTCCCTAGTATGTGGACTCAAACAATACAAGATATGTTCCAACACATCATTGTGAAGATGAAAAATCTAATGTGGAAACGCAAAGGATAAAAGACGGTAAATGTAAACGCTATGGTGAGAAGTGGGACCCCAAACATAGATGTGCTAAAGGAAAAGAACCAAAGAACCTATCTAATTGTGAAGCAACCAATGATTCAAACAATGAAGATTCTGACATAGAAGAAACAGAAGATGCCCCAAAATTCTCACCAGAATTAGATGACGGAAGTATTCTGCAAGTGTCATTATCAGCTATAACAGGTATATCACAAACTCAGACCTTAAAGTTAAAAGGACACATAAAGAAGAACAATGTAGCGGTTCTCGTCGACTCTGGTAGCACACACAATTTTTTAGATGCAACTGTGGCAAAGAGACTCAATATTTTTTCATTTCCCTTGCCAAACATGAAAGTGATGGTAGCTAATGGTAAGAAGATTGAAAAGGTGTGGAAATGCCATAAGGTCAAATTGCATATTCAAGACTTTAATTTAGAGTCTCCGTTCTTCATGGTACCATTAGGAGGAGTAGATGTAGTCTTAGGTATCCAATGGCTACGAACTTTAGGTACTTATGCCGCCAACCATCAAGTACAATTTATAAAATTCAGATGGGGAGGTCAGAAGTACAAATTACATGGATTCCAAGCACCAGAGAATCAATTTTTATCATCATATCAGATGATGAAGATGATTTGAAAAGGAGCACCCGCTTATGTAGTACAATGTCACCAATTGGAAATGTTATCTACAAATATATGACTAGTGAAGAATCACCAGAGATACAAGATCTAATTCGGAAGCATGAAAAAGTATTTCAAGGCCTACCTATGAAGATGCCGCCTAATAGGGAAATTGAGCATACAATAGAAGTCAAGGCATGGTCAGACCCATCAACATCAAACCATACCGATATCCACATCACCAAAAAAAGGAAATTGAGAAATTAATCCAAGACCTTTTAAAGTGTGGGATCATCTCAAAAAGTAAAAGTCCTTACGCTGCTCCAATGGTATTGGTAAGGAAGAAGGATGGTTCATTCAAGATATGCATTAATTATAGAGGATTAACAAAATAACAATCAAAAACAAGTTCCCAATTCCCTTTATCAACGAAATATTGGATGAGCTACATGGTGCAAGGTACTTCTCAAAATTGGACTTAAGATTAGGCTACTATCAAATTAGAATCAGATTGGAAGACAAACCAAAAACGACATTCCAAACACATGAAGGTCAATATGAATTTAAAGTAATGTCGTTTGGATTAACCAATGCACCAACAATGTTTCAAGCAAATATGAATGAATTATTTCGTCCACATCTTAGGAAGGTTGTACTAGTATTCTTTGACAATATTCTAATTTATAGTAAAACTTGGAAAGAGCACTTGCAACATCTAGACAAAGTTCTTACACTACTTAAAGAACATCAATTTTATGCAAAAAAATCCAAATGCACCTTTGGAAAGGAAGAAGTAGAATACCTTGGACACATTATATCCCATGAAGGTGTAAAGGTGGACCCTAATAAAATCAAAGCTATAAAAGAATGGACCAAACTTGTTAATATATCCAAGCTAAGAGGGTTCTTAGGTTTGACTGGATATTACCCAAGGTTTATTAAAAAATATGCACATATAACTACACCTCTGCTAAATATTTTAAAGAAGAATTCGTTTCTATGGGATGAGGAAGCAAGAAGGTGTTTTGAAAAATTAAAGGAAATTATGTCTAATGCTCCCATACTAGCAACACTAGATTTTTCTAAACAATTTATCATTGAGTGTGATGCTTTCGGATTCGGTATAGGTGCAGTATTAATGCAATGAGGACATCCAATAGCTTTTGAAAGTAGGAAGCTCAACAAAAGAGAACACCTCAAATCCACATACAACAAAGAAATGCTCGCTATCATGCACGCACTAGCTAAGTGGAGGCAATATCTTTTGGGAAGTAAGTTTTCCATTTGAACAGACCATAATAGTCTCCAACATCTCCTTCAACAAAAAACACTTTCCGAAGAACAACAAAAATGGATTGAAAAAATTGCCGCTTTTGACTTGGAAATACTACATAAAAGAGGTAAAGACAATGTAGTAGCAGATGCCCTATCCCAGAAAGATGAAGAACCAACACTACTTGCAATTTTGGTTGTTGTTCCTGAGTGGCTTAACGAAATTCGAAGTGAGTATGCCAAGGATCCAGAAATAACGACAATAATCAACAACCTTCCCAACAACTCAAAATTTGAGTGGAAGAATGATATCCTATGGTACAAGGGAAGAATCTATCTAAATACAAATTCCAAGTTTAAATTTAAAATACTTAAGGGATCACATGACTCACCATCAGCTGGACATGTAGGATTCTTTAAGACTTACTACAATGCATGTCAATCCTTCTTTTGGAAGGGAATGAATCGTGATATTTAGAAGTATGTAGCAGAATGTGACATATGTCAAAGGAATAAAAGTGAAAATATTATGACACCAGGATTAATTCACCCTTTAAAGATTCCAAATCAGAAACGGGAAGAAATCTTGATGGAATTTATCAAAGGATTACTGGTATCTGAAGACAAGGACAATATTTTCGTAGTATTCATCAGACTTACCAAATATGCTCACTTTATGGCAATAAAGAAATCATACTCAGTAAAAGAAATTGCTGAAATATTCTACAAAAATATATATAAGTTACACGGCTTTCTGAAAGTCATTGTGAGTGATAGAGATGCCAAGTTCAAGGGTAATTTCTGGAAGGAATTGTTAAACCATATAGGAACCTACCTAAATATGAGTTCCGCTTATCACCCTCAAACAGATGGCCAAACAGAGGTTGTGTTAGATTCCTATACCAATAGGTTTCATTTTTCATGATTGACAATGGACGTGCTAAATATGTTCATCCCTGCATGCTGCAGAGGTTCCATATTTTGTATACAGGAAAAGAAAATTAAAAGATGAAAAGAGGGTATGCCTTAAAAGAATAATCAAAAGGCAAGAAAATCAATTGGTTAGAAAAAATAATGAAAATGAACCCCAAACCAAAGACCAGGAAAGTGGCTAGTTAAAATGCCACTGCCTTATTTTGCAAGATTACCATGTGGAGGTACTGTTGCTCATTTCATTTTATGGATGGCCCAACAGTTCAATCTGGACCATGCCATGTTTAAATTGTTGTTGTAGAATAGAGAAAGCAATACCTGTCCAAACAGTTCAAACCTGGCAGATGGCTAGCTAGGTAGAGAATTTAAGGAGCCCAACTGCTTAATCTGGGCCCTTGGAAGAGATAAGGGTACATTTAGATAGGAGGGCAGTCAAAAGAAAAAGGGACAATCAGGGTTTTCCGGTTCAAGTGCACCCAATGCAAAGGAAGAAAAAAGTTAGGTGTATTAGGCTAGGTAGGTAGTTTGAGGTTGCAGAAGTAGATTGGTAATCACTTGTGGTCTTGTCAAGAAATACTTATCTCACTTATGGCATTAGCACCATGGCAGTTGTTTGATGGTACAACAAGGAAGCATGACTAACTTCCCCTTTCATTTCCTCAGAAATCATTCACTAACATCACCTCAAGGACCTTGGGATCTGCCCAAAAAGTCCATTTTCACTCCATTCTTGTTAAAAACCAAGTTGACATCTAAGTTGACTTAGTGAAAAGAAGCCACATTTCTTGTGTAAAATTAATGTTTACACAATCCATTCATTTCCCTATGCTTAAGTCTCCAATCTATAAACTTAGCATGCATCCCCTCCTTTTCATTCCAAAGACCTCATATTAACATCTAACCCTATTATCTAGCTCCCTAAATCATTTCCCCTCCCCCTATTCTACAAAAAACTATATAAAAACCCCAAAAACGCTAAATATTCCTCCCCATGGCAACTATAGCTATATAAACACAAGTTGGGAAACCTTAGGTCCATTTGGGACCCATTGTTAGCCCCTCCACATTCATTTCTCTTAGAATTTATTTAACACCCTGTTAAATAAATAACTATGTTCAACCATCCTCCGCACACATTTTATTAGGGTTTTATTAATATTTGATTGATAAAATAACCAAATCCCGAGCGCATATTACACCCATAACCTAAGGTTTTAACCACCTGTAGCCGCGAATAATTAACGTTTATCAGGCGTGATTTTCCACTAAACCTCGATCATGTTGCCCTCCCGTCCACTGTAGGATCGACCCTCCCAGATCCGACGACCCTAATGAATATCGAGCGCCCCTTCATAACGGTATGATAGTACCCGTTGGTCGACGGTTTCACCGTCGTACACCGGGACAGCTGTTGGCCTTCTATTGCATCGGGCCGCCCCCGACACATACCACTCCCGTACCAAAAGCAGTCTGATGCAAATCGCTTACCGCCCTCCCCGCTTGCCTACGTCACCACATGACAATGTCGCCACGTCGCCTGCCACTGTGCTGTACATGTGCCATGTCACCCGCTGATTTCATCACCCTGCCACCGTGTCATGATGACATCATCATCTACGTCACCCGCCACGTCATCTTCCATACCCGCTACTCGACAAAAAATACATCATGATGACATCATCCGAGGAAAGCGCCAAAAAGCGCCAAATTTCCAAAATTTGGTTAAAAGTCGTGAAAACAACTATTTTTGGTTTATTTTTGTTTTCGCTGTGTAAACGATGTGCATGCGTTTTTCTGCTATTTTCAATCCCGGAGCTTCTACAGCCTGTCAACTTGAAAATTCGACACCGTAGTTCGTCTTCTCAGCTCAACCTGTACCTGTTAAACACCCTCAGCACCCTGGAAACATGTATTTATCTGCAATTCGGCCTGAAACCCCTGTTTTTTATACTTCTCTGGTTTATAAGTTGCCGAATGAACCTGTGATTGCTTCCAAACAAGTTCCTACCAGTCACTCACTGCTCAGTATTTACCATTTGAGCTGTTACACCCTCACAAACTTGCAACTTAATCTCAATTCCTCCGCAAACAAAGCTATCCCTACACTCTGTTCATCCATATCCGCCCACAAACTCCACAAATCGCTCAAACTTTGAGTTAAATTAGCCGAGCACCCTGTTCCGATTAATTGCAACCTATTTTCTTAAAGGGGAACCCTCAGTTTCCCTTTCCCTTTGCAGACTTGCGCCCCTTGGGCAAAATTCAATACAAATCCTCTCGGCGTTCTTCCTACAGAGCCTGTGATTTGGCAAAATTGTGTGAAAAACCCAGTCAAAGGGCTGTAAATTTGTTATTCATCATAAACTGAATACACAGAAATTGGTTTGGGAAAGAAAGTCAGTTTTCATACTGCTGTCAATATCCTCTGAGCTTAAATTCCACTTCTATTGCTGTTTGACACCTACATTGCAATCCATACCAGCACTATCAGATATGGAAACTCCAGTAGCCTTGAACATTGCTCCTTTAAATGCTCCACATATGGACTTAGAGTGGCTACCATTAGCAGACAGAGACTTTCAGATCAGAGATATGATGGGCCTTACTTCTCACCTCAAAGCTGTGGGCCAATTCAAACACAATCACAGGAATAACACTGATGTTTTAGGGATTTGGCAATCCAGCATGCCCATCTATTACCTTCCAGAAGTCAATGTGCTACCCGATTTCATCCACCTATGCCATGCACACTATGAACCCACTCTAAGGGCAATTCTCAGTCCAGATGGGTCTGTGCTCTTCTACATCAGTCCTCAAGCTATAAATGAGATGCTGAACTTTGAGCCTCCTCAGACTCTGGTTCCCCTCACAATGAAACTCTTGCTGGATCAGGGTGCAAGGCTCTCTAAAGCAGAAATATCAAGAGTTAGTCAGCTGTTTATGAAACCAGAGTGCCAATATGATCATCCTCCTCCCTATCATCAGGTTTCATTTAATGAAACAGGCAAGCTCATGGTGGACATGATTTCATACATCTTAGGATGCAAAACAGGAGAATTTGTGGATGAGATTGTATTCCTTCTCCTAACCATATTCACCCCAGGGCAGCCCCCTACTGTCATGTATGACTATGCCACATTCATAGCAAACAAGATACATAAACAATTCATGATGATGGAGAGAGAAAGATTGTTTAAATACACTTCTTATATATACCACTTGCTTCTCTACTATCACCCAAATAGTTTTAAGGTTCCTCTCAGGAGATTAGACCCAAAGGGAGGAGATCTGTTGTTTATTGGACCTCAGTTTTCCATGAAGTCCACCATTCTCCATACACATATTGTGAGTTTTTTGACCTATTCATTTACCCTGCTACTTGCCTATTGATGGTGACTCCTCCTACCAGGCTTACTGCTGAAATGAAAAGGATCTTGCATCTTTCTAAGGGCTACAACATTAGTGATTGGTACTTCTACCAAAACCACACAGTAATCAGAATTTATGGGTGTGAGTTGTCTCCCTATAAGCTGCCAAGATATGTCCCGATGAGACTTTTTTCCTTGGATATTTCAGGCAATTCAATAGTGCAGACTTGACTCATTTCCATGGAAAAAACAAGAAGGCACAGCTTAAAATCAGACACTAGTTGGGTCCCTTTGTTTTTAACAAAAGGGAAGAAGCATGGAAAGATGCAGACAAGATGCTAGGACAAGAACTCATGCTAAAACAAAGCTTCTACTGGGCACCATATGACCCTGAACACTTCATAAGCCTTAGAAGAATCAAACATAGGCTTTCAGGATATGTGCACCAGCTACTCCCCCACATTGAACAATATGCCAATAAACCAGAATGGGTAGAGGGCACCTTAGATGATGAAGAGATCACTGAAGAAGAAAAATTAGAGAGAGACATGAAAGAAATTGAGAAAAGGATTTACCTAAATTATGTTGCACAGGTCACCTTCACACAGCCTCAACCAGTGGGAGCAAGCACATCAACTGCTACTTCAAGGCAGCCTGCTAAAGAGGCCATATCATCAGCAGAAAAGGGCAAAGAAATTGAACATTTTGAACAACAAAGCACAATGGAGGAGAAACCATCCTCAAATCTGGAAAAGGGTCAAGAGCAAAGCCATGTAACACAAACAAAAGCACCTGAAATCCCTGTGCTACACACTCCTCACAATGAGGAAAGAGGTAAAAAGAGGGATAGAATAGATGGGACACCCACAGGGACATCCACGGACCAGCAAGGAGAAAAAAGGCAGAGGCTAAACCCCTATGCCAAGGAGGAAATAACTGAAGAAACCATAGGAAACATCAGGGGTGAGGGGATTTCTGAGCAGCAGATCCCTCCTATCTTGGAAACATCGGCCAACTCCTTTCAGCGGGAGCAAGAGAAACAACCAGGTGGGGAGGTTTCATCCTCCCAATAGAAGGCCCAAAGGGGCTCGGATATAAAGAAGGCATTCATAGAGATTAAAGCTAGAAACGAGCCTATAATGTTTCATCTTTACAACCAGTTAATGAGAATGGCTCTGACAAATCAGCAAAGGCTAATGGTATCCTATGATATAGAAGCAGGGAAGATGACACTCAGTCACTTCAGGCCTACTACACAGCAGCCATAGTCAGCTGGAGATTACATTAGAACCAATCTAGAGGTATTAGCAAAAGATATTCATCCTTTAGACCAGATTGAATTAAATAAGCAGACAGGAGAAATGGGTTTTTCTACACTAGCAAACAAGGCTCTATTAGCCCACAGTTTTCGGAACTCTCTACACAATACTTTTGCCTAGTTAGAGCTGGAAAAGGCCTCATCATTGGCCAAGGATAATAGGTTAAAATCCTTGGAGGAGATCATCATAGAGTTGGGACATGATCCCAAAGATCCCAAAGGCACATAGGCCTTGATTAGAAAAAAGGAGGAAGACATAGCAGCATTAAGAAAAAAAATGAAGCCGCCAGTCACCATACATCCTCAAACTGCAGAAGTAGCACAACAACAAGAAGTAGAAGATGTGGTAAGTATACTTATGAGGATGAATGAAAGGATAATGGAAACAGAGAAAGCATTGGAGGAAGCTCAAGGAGAGAAATAGCCAGAGTTGGCCCCTCAACCATCCCAAACTACTCCAATAGTAACAGCTCCAATAATTACAACTCCTTCAACAACAATTACATCAGCAGCACCTCCCCTAGGTTCAACTTCAGCAGCAGGTGCATCGACTTCAGCAGATCCAACAGCAATAGCAGTGCAAGAGGCCAGCTTGAGCATGGAGGCCATGATGAAAGAGATTAAGGCTCTTGAATTACAAATGGCAGAGATTAAGGAAACAAAAGAAAAGCTAGCCAAGATTGAGGCTAGTTATGATAAGTAAAAAATGACAGTTGTTGAGAAAACCAAGGAAGTAAAGGCCCTGGAAAATAAGATAAAGGCCTTGGAGAAAGACCTCACTCTCCATAGGACCTTGACTGAGATAAAAACAATTTTGTGGAATAAGATTGGTCAATCTCTTGCTGAACAATGGACAGGAATACAAACTATGTTTGACCAAGTAGAATTGATGGCTGTAGCTCAGCATGAAACTCATAAAGCCAGAACATTGCTAGTGAATAAGCCTGAGCAAGATTCTCGATTGATTCACTTTTTGAATACTAGTATTGGTGACTAGCTGGCAGCACTAAACATCCAGAACAGGACAAAGACTATAGCAAGAGTCAAGAAGGTGCTGACCATGAGGAATTTTGTCCACACTATACAAAGGAAGTGCCAGGAAATGCAGATAGAGGTAAATGCTTTTAGACAGAGGCTTGCAAATTTGCAAACCAAAGGTTTACCTAGTCTGGTTACTAGTGCTGGAAGACTACTAAAACAGGAACAATATGCAAATAGGCTCAGTACCTTCATACAAAATCAAATCACAACATCATCCTGCAGTACAGAAGAAGCAACCCCTCCCATAGGGCAGAGTTTATATGACAAGCTGGAGGATTTGTTTTACATAGAGCATGAGGTAGCACACCTTTTTCCAGTTTGGCCGAATTATTATACCTACACTGAAGCTGATGAAACATTATACAAGTAAAGAAAACATCAATTGCCAACTGAGTATTGGTGGCAAAGTTTGCTTCAGATTTTTAAAGTGGCTTGAATCTCTTCTCATTTATGGACTGCATGAGGAAATTGTATGATGTAGCTCAGCTACCATAAAATTCAAGATAACAGTAGGTGAAATTCGCGCTAATATTCAAAAGCGCAGAACAGGTGTCACAAGACAGCACTACATGACAACATTTCAAGGAAGCAGTCACCCACTGACAGCCAGAGTCAAAAGGTCAACAGCACACAGGACACCTGCCACAACGAGTAAAGAGATTTTAATTCCTCAGTTATTGCTGCGCGATATTTCCACAAATAGTCATTAATTATGTCATAGTAGATGGATACATTAATGTCCAGATATTTCCCTATGGGATATTTTGTAAAAATTCCTATATATACTTGTAAAAGAGATGTATTGTGGGTTGATGATTTCTTCTTTCTGAACTGCGCTGTAACATATAAGACTGTGCTAATACAAATGTCAGTTGAAGATCACTGTGTTTGAATGATCTAAAGGTGGATTGGATGTTCTGGGACTTGCTACAGAATTCATGTGTCATGCTATGGAACAATAAGTTATACTAAATTGTGTTTTATGTTTTCCATTTTGTAAATCTCATCTATGTTTCATGATCTTGGTAACAGAGAAGAAGAATAGCATAGGATTTGTATGAATGCACCTTATGTTTAATCTATTATTAATTATGTTTTCTTCAGGACTAGTCATGAATATGAATTCTTAACTGCTCATGTTCGCACTATTTATCTCATTTTGAATACTGTTTAGGAATTCTTAATTGCTCCTGCACAATATTCATCCATTTTTCCTCTGTCATTATAGTGAGAGATTCTTGATTGCCTTTCATTCCTTGACCTCATTCCATCATTACTAGATTTGAAAGTTGTTCCTAGCCTGCCTATCCTGCTCTGTGGCACTACCTTTTCACCAAGAAGCTCTTTCAATAATTACACTCTCAGTGACTCCATTGCCCAATGGAAAAAATAGTTATATACTTGCATCCCTGTTCTGTTTGAGATCACCATCCAACAAACTTAAAACCAAACCTTGTTCATCATAACTAGCCTAAAAAACTTCAAAACAAAGCTAAATTACAAAGAGAGAGCCCTCTCTAGTTGCAGGTAGGCTAGGAGCTGCAGCTAAAAGATTGGTTAGTGGTTACCTCAGCTGTATTCCCTACAGGAAGCAGGGAACAACCTGAGCGATAACATCATTGGCGACTCTGGTGGGGACAAAATCATTTTCCTTGTTTCAACATAGTCAAAGGAGATTTCAAGCTTCCTATGTTTCAAAAGAGTCTCATGTGATTGAAAACATTCTCAGAAAAACACCAAAAACAAATCTAGAAGCTGGCTCCAAAGAAGAAAACTCGTTACACAAGGTCAAATCCTTACCCAGATCCTCCAGCTGGTTTTGAAAATCCCAATCTAATTCCTAAGATCCTTAGGAAACAAGAGCAACAAGAACACTTTGCTGATTCAAGTCCTGAAACAGTTCAACAAAGCTATATTCCAACCCCCGCTAAAGCTTCAGTTCGTCCTCATACTACCCCTTCTTCCCCTAGTTCTTCATTCACTTCTTAAGGCACATTCCCTACCCCCCCATCTACTACACATATATCTACCATCATCCATGATGTTCCAGCTGTCCCATTTCTTCCTGTTGTCCCATTTATCCCTGTAACTATGGAAAATCGGTATGCTCCATTACAGTTACCTGCAAATCTAGGGGCTATGCCTCAGGATTATCAAAGTAAGATTACTTATTTCGATAGTGCTGGTTCCTATACAGCCCAAATACACACCAAGAAGATGTAGGACTATTTTGAAATCTATGAAATTGATGATGATGGATTAAGGATGAAGATCTTTGTTCAAAGTCTAACTGGTGATTTAAGGACCTGGTTTAGGTCTCTTACTGCAAATTCTATAGCTGATCTCGACGCCCTATATCAAGTCTTCTTAAACAGATGGGAAAAAAAGAAAGACCCTTTACATATATTAACTGAGTATGACAATTTAAAAAGGGGTCCACAAGAGACTGTCCAAGATTATTGTGCTAGATGTAACAATGCATACAATGCTATCCCTCAGAACCTTAGACCCCCACCTGACTTAGCCTTGATTAAATTCCCTGATAGATTTGACTCAGACATGGCATATCAGCTAAGGGAAAGAGCCCCTCCAAGCCTAGCAGACATGCAGAATGTAGCTGTTAGTGTAAAGGCAAACCTGATTGCCAAAAGAAATAGGGCTAGAACTGAAAGAAGAACAACATTCAAAGAAGAACCTTCAGTATTTGAGAAAAAGCTTGATGTACTCATCAAAGGAATGGACAGATTGGGAGACTGGGTAGAGACCATTGAAAGAAAATCATCCTGGGAAGGGCAACCAAGTAACTTTACTAGAACTCCAAACTTTAGAAAAGGCCAAAACCCTACTACTGGAAGGACTGGACCTGATCAGAATATCAGGCCTCCATTTCAAGAGAATTATGCAGAAGCCTCAATCTCTAGTGAACTGACAGAGGACCCTCACATTAACTTAATGGGCCTTGATAGCGAACAACAAGTTTTTCTAACTCAAGATGACCAAGAGGCCCATGAATTCAATCAATTTCGAACCAAGTCTGGAGAGTCATTTGATTTTAGAGAAGGGTATGGTGCAACAGTCTATGAGGTTCATAAACAGTACAAATTGAGAAGCAGAACCATAGATGTGCCTCAGCCTACCAATCTGAAATATGAAAAACAGCTGAAGGAAACAAAGGATAAAGTTGTCTCAACAGAATCCTCTGATAAAACCCAACAAAAGGAAGTCACGGTGGAGGATATATCAGACTTACAACGTTCAAGGAAAAATTCATTCACACCCCATTCTTCAACAGAAGATTTGAATAACCCTCCAGTAAATATTGACAAATCAGATGTACCTGATAACAGTATCCATAACCAAGAGAAAGTCAAAGAAAGCTCAGCTGAGAAAGAGAAGCTTGCTGCCCTAAATGTAAAAAATCAGATAAAAAAACCTTTTAACTTAGAAACAGAAATTGACAAGCTGAAAATTGCCATTCCCCTCTCTGAATTGGCCAAACACAAAGTTTATAGACAACAAATCAATAGGTCACTACAAATATTAGAGAATAGGGATGCAGTCAATGTTTTGGATGATCAACCAGAACTGATTTTTGGTCCAGAAGTCAATGGCAAATTAGTAGATGGAGGAGTTCCCCCATTCTATGTGAGCTTAAACATTCATGACAAAGTGTTACATAATGCAATGTTTGACTCAGGAGCTTCCCATAATCTGATGCCTAAGTCTGTGATCGAAAAGCTAGATGTAGACATCACCAGACCCTATAAGGACTTGTTTTCATTTGATTCCAATAAGGTCAGGTGCCTAGGCCTAATCAAATATCTTTTTGTTTCTTTAGTCCAATATCCAACTAAGACAATCTTGATGGATGTGGTGGTAGCTGAAATTCCACCTAAGTATGGTATGCTTTTGTCCAGATCTTGGGGTGCTAAACTCCAAGGATCTTTGCAGCTAGACATGTCCTATGCCACAATTTCAGTCTTTGGCCAGCCAAAGAGATTATACCGAGAAACATTGATGAAATATGTGGTTAGCAGTCAAGAAAAGCCACAAAACTTCCCCATCTATTCCATTCACTCTGACATGGATTCATTTATCTTATACAATGCTCACATGTGTCCTAAAACTGATGTCAAACTCCTGAGAACAACACAAACAAAAAGCATGAATGAACAATCAAGTGCTTTAGATAAAAAAGGTTTTTGTGTGATTGATTCAACAAAGAAAAATGACATATCACATGAGTTACAAAAGCCAAACTTGCCTACTGAACAAGCTTGCAAAACTATTAAGGCTATTCATGACCAAGAAATCTTATGGTACTTAGAGTTTGATGGGTTAGTAAACAAATTAGGAGCAGGGGCAAGTGTTTGGATACAAAACATGCAGAATGACCATGCTCAAGGTCATGCATATAGGCTAAATTTCAAATGTACAAACAACATGGCTGAATATGAAGCCCTTCTATTGGGTCTCAAACAAATTAGAAGTCTAGGGGCAACTAAGATTTCAATTCTAGGGGACTTAGATTTGATTATACAATAGATGAAGGGAAATTTTGTTACAAATGATATCAGGCTAAGGTCTTACAGGGGAGCAACAACTGAATTACTTAACAGCTTCTTAGAATTTCAGCTCACTAAAATTCCAAGAAGTCACAACTTACACGCACATAGTTTGGCAACTTTTGCCAGCACTTGTAAACTTACTTTTGAGCCCAATCACCACTTCACTGCTGAGATCAAACATAGGCCTGCTGTCCCAGATAATGTAAAAAATTGGAAAGTATTTGAGAATGACACCCAAATAAATAATTTCTTGACAATGAAAGAAGAATTCTCAAATATAAATATAGACACAGGCACTATTGATGATCAATAGCAAGTTGACAAAGTTGAGCCAAGTATATCAGTGAATACAGCAAATTTGATTTTGCATCCAACAATCTTTGACCGTGCAAACTTACAAAAGCTAAAACAAACAAATTTTGGTGAAATGATTGAGGATGAATCTGAAGTAATTGAACTAAAGGATAATTTCTTGCCCATAGGTTTAACTCCCTTAGAAGATATTTTTGATTCAAATGACATTCCTAGAAAGCCAAAAATGCAACCCTTAAATGCAGAAATTGAGGAATGTAACTTTGGGACCATAGAAAATCCTAAAATGATAAAACTTTCTAAAACATTACCTCCTAACAAAAAACTGAAATTCATCGAGTTGTTTAAAGAGTTCCAAGATGTGTTTGCTTGGAGCTATGAGGATCTCAAGTCCTATGATACTTCAGTCATTCAACATACTATACCCTTGAAAGAAAATCAGAAACCTTTTAAACAAAAGCCGAGGAGGATTAATCCAGTCCTCCTTCCCCTGATGGAAAAGGAAGTAAAACGAATGTTTGAAGCCGGAATCATCGCACCTATCAGATTTTCTGTATGGATTTCAAATCTAGTACCCACTAGAAAGAAAACTGGAGAGATAAGACTTTGTGTTGACTTGAGAAATTTGAACAAAGTCTCTCTCAAAGACCACTACCCCTTACCAAAAATGGATCATATCCTACAAAGGGTAGTGGGAGCTTCAAGGATTTCCCTGTTAGATGGTTTCTCAGGATTTAATCAGATATTAGTTCACCTAGATGACCAGGTCAAAACAACCTTTACAACATCCTGGGGAACTTTTTAATATGTCAAAATGCCTTTTAGACTCAAGAATGCAGGAGCCACATTTCAGAGGGCAATGGACATAGCCTTTGCTAAGGAGATCCATGATTTTTTAGTCATATACCTCGATGATCTCACTGCTTTCTCAAAATCAGACCAAGAACATTTAAAACATTTAAGACAAGTGTTCCTAATTTGCAGAAAATATGGCATATCCTTCAACCCAAAGAAGTCCCTGTTTGGCCTATAAGAAGGCAAGCTCCTAGGTCATATCATTTCAAAATATGGAATAAGAATAGACCCGGATAGAATTCAAGCTATCCTCCAAGTCCCTCATCCAAGAAACATCAAATAATTACAAGCTTTTTTAGGCAAGATCAATTTCTTGAGAAGATTCATTCCCAACTTGGCCGAGCTAATAAGATTACTGAATAATATGCTCAAGAAAGATTCTAAAGTCAAATGGACAATAGAGGCCAAACAAGCCTTTGCGGAGATCAAGATAGCTTTGACAAAAACTCTTGTTCTTACAAGTCCTAGGTTTGATAAAGATTTTATGATCTTTTCCTTTGCATCTGAGCATACTATTGCTGCTGTCCTATTACAAAAAGAGAATGCAAGACATGAGAAACCCATTGCTTTTTTCAGCAAAGCACTTAGAGATGCTCCCTTAAAATATCAAATCATGGAAAAACAAGCGTATGCCCTAGTGAAAGCCATCAAAGATTTTAGAGTCTACATTTTATATTCTCATATAATTGCCTATGTTCCTAATGCAGTGGTTAAAGACATTCTTACTCAAGAAGGAATTGAAGGCAAAAGAGGTAAATGGATAGCCAACATCTTAGAATATGACATTGAGATAAAGCCAACAAAACTCATAAAAGGACAAGGGCTAGCTAAACTAATGACTGAAACCAACTTTCAAGCCCTAGACCTCAATGAAATGGATAACAAATAGGAGATGGCGACTCCACACATCAACCAAGCCTTCTTACAATCACCTTGGTATACTGACATATGTTTTGTATTGTTAAACCTGTAAGCTCCTCCAGGGTTATCCAGAACCAAAAATAGATTTTTGAAAATGAAAGCTTCAAGGTTTTGCATCTTAGATAATGTGTTGTTTTGGAAAAATCATGAAGGTATTTTGCTTAATTGCCTAATTTTGGATGAAACTGACAAAGTCCTCAAGGAATTTCATGCAGGAGATTGTGGAGGGCATTTATATTGGAAATCAACAGCTGATAAAATCCTAAGGGCTGGGTTTTATTGGCCTTCCCTATTTTCTGATGTTAAAAAATTTGTAATGACTTGCCATAAATACCAAATCTTTGAAGGCAAGAAAAAGTTGCTACCCTTGCCCCTCAAGCCTATTACAACTGCAAGACCATTTCAACAATGGGGCTTAGACTTCATTGGGGAAATTCACCCTTCATCTTCTGGCCAGCATAGATGGATTTTGATAGCCACAGATTACTTTACCAAGTGGATAGAGGTTATCTCTTATAGGCAAGCTAATGACTCAATCATCATACAATTCCTAGAGACCAATATCCTATCTAGATTTGGCTGTCCAGAAAAGATCATTACAGACAATGCAACCACCTTTAAATCCAAAAGAATGATCAGCTTTTATCACAAATACCATATTACCCTAGGTCATTCCACAACCTATTACCCTCAAGGTAATGGTCTAGCTGAATCATCCAAAAAAAGCCTCATCAACATCATCAAAAAGATCCTGGAAGAGAATAAAAAGAACTGGCACAAAAAACTTGTGAATGCACTGTGGGCAGATAGATTGACCACCAAAAGATCCATTGGAACAAGCCCATATGAGTTGATTTATGGAATGGAGGCTAGATTCTCCTCTTCCCTAGGAATCCCTGTGATCAAGTTACTGCAAGAAATACAAGCAGAGCCCAATGACATTCAGAGAAGGATCAATCAAACTATACACTTGCAACAAACAAGAGAAGAAGTATATCACATAACTCAGATACTACAAGATAAACTCAAGAAGATCTTTGATAAAAGAACAAAATCTGAAGACTTTTTCATAGGAAACAAGGTGCTGAAATGGGACTCCAGGAGGGAAGATAAAGGGAAACATGGGAAATTCGATTTTCTTTGGAAAGGACCATTTGTCATTCAAGCAGTACAAGGTAACAACACTTATTTCCTCAAGAGTTTGGATGGCACAGATACTGAAGAGGGCCCAGTCAATGGGAGAATGATCAAGCATTATTTTGATCCCCTTGAATGAGCATAACACAACTACATATTGTACATAAATATGTTTATTTTCAGCATTTTATTTACAACAGTTAGATAGGGAACCAAATGCAGCAAATTTTGAAGAAAATATGGGAACTACATCACCTTTTGGTGAATATTTTTAATCCACCATCAGAAATCAACAAAAGGACTTGGGAGGTATGAACACAATGATAAGTACTTAGAGAAACTAGTAAGAATCAGAGCTGCAATCCCACACAGATCAACTTACAAAAGTATTGCATACGAGCTACAAAGATCAGATTAAAGGTTTCCAGGACAAGGAAGTTTCACAATACAGCAAGAATTGAAAATAAGGCAATCTGACCTATTGTTCTTGGCTTTTCTCCAGGAAAATCCATCCCCAAATGGAGCCACTGTTAGATTCCTATACCAATAGGTTTCATTTTTCATGATTGACAGTGGAAGTGCTAAATATGTTCATCCCTGCATGCTGCAGAGGTTCCATATTTTGTATACAGGAAAAGAAAATTAAAATATGAAAAGAGGGTATGCCTTAAAAGAATAATCAAAAGGCAAGAAAATCAATTGGTCAGAAAAAATAACGAAAATGAACCCCAAACCAAAGACCAGGAAAGTGGCTAGTTAAAATGCCACTGCTATCTTATTTTGCAATATTACCATGTGGAGGTACTGCTGCTCATTTCATTTGATGGATGGCCCAATAGTTCAATATGGACCATGCCATGTTTAAATTGATGTTGTAGAATAGAGAAAGAAATACCTATCCAAACAGTTCAAACCTGGCAGATGGCTAGCTAGGTAGAGAATTTAAGGAGCCCAACTGCTTAATCTGGGCCCTTGGAAGAGATAAGGGTACATTTAGATAGGAGGGAAGTCAAAACAAAAAGGGACAATCAGGGTTTGCCAGTTCAAGTGCACCCAATGCAAAGGAAGAAAAAATGTTAGGTGTATTAGGTTGGGTAGGTAGTTTGAGGTTGCAGAAGTAGATTGGTAATCACTTGTGGTCTTGTCAAGAAATACTTATCTCACTTATGGCATTAGCACCATGGCAATTGTTTGATGGTAAAACAAGGAAGCATGACTAACTTCCCCTTTCATTTCCTCAGAAATCATTCACTAACATCCCCTCAAGGACCTTGGGATCTGCCCAAAAAGTCCATTTTCACTCCATTCTTTTTAAAAACCAAGCTGACATCTGAGTTGACTTAGTGAAAAGAAGCCACATTTCTTGTGTAAAATTAATCTTTACACAATCCATTCATTTCCCTATGCTTAAGTCTCCAATCTATAAACTTAGCATGCATCCCCTCCTTTTCATTCCAAAGACCTCATATTAACATCTAACCCTACTATCTAGCTCCCTAAATCATTTCCCCTCCCCCTATTCTACAAAAAACTATATAAAAACCCAAAAACGCTAAATATTCCTCCCCATGGAAACTATAGCTATATAAACACAAGTCGGGAAACCTTAGGTCCATTTGGGACCCATTGTTAGCCCCTTCGCATTCATTTCCCTTAGAATTTATTTAACACCCTGTTAAATAAATAACTATGTTCGACCATCCTCCACGCACATTTTATTAGGGTTTTATTAATATTTGATTAATAAAATAACCAAATCCTGAGTGCATATTACACCCATAACCTAAGGTTTTAACCACCCACAGCCGCGAATAATTAACTTTTATCGGGCGTGCTTTTCCACTAAACCTCGATCATGTTGCCCTCCCATCCACCATAGGATTGGCCCTCCTAGATCCGATGGCCCTAATGAATATCGAACACCCCTTCATAATAGTACGATAGTACTCGATGGTCGACAGTTTCACCATTGTACACTGGGACAGCTGTCGGCCTCCTATTACATCGGGTCGCCCCTGACACATACCACTCCCGTACCAAAAGCGGTCCGACGCAAACCGCTTACCGCCCTCCCCGCTTGCCTACGTCACCACATGACGATGCCGCCAGGTCGCCTGCCACTGTGTTGTACCTGCGCCATGTCACCTGCTGACGTCATCACCCTACCACTGTGTCATGATGATGTCATCATCTATGTCACCCGCCACATCATCTTCAGTACCCGCTACTCGACAAAAAATACGTCATGATGATGTCATCCGAGGAAAGTGCCAAAAAGTGCAAAATTTCCAAAATTTGGTTAAAAGTCGTGAAAACGACTATTTTTGGTTTATTTCTGTTTTTCGCTGTGTAAACGACGTGCATGCGTTTTTCCGCTATTTTCACTCCCGGAGCTTCTATAGCCTGTCAACCTGCAAATTCGTCACCGTAGTTTGTCTTCTCAGCTTAACCTATACCTACTAAACACCCTCGGCGCCCTGGAAACAGGTATTTATTCGCAATTCGGCCCGAAACCCCTGTTTTTTATACTTCTCTGGTTTATAAGTTGCCGAATGAACCTGTGATTGCTTCCAAACAAGTTCCTACCAGTCATTCACTGCTCAGTATTTACCATTTGAGCTGTTACACCCTCACAAACCTACAACCTAAGCTCAATTCCTCCGCAAACAAAGCTATCCCTACATTCTGTTCATCCATATCTGCCCACAAACTCCACAAATTGCTCAAACTTTGAGTTAAATTAGCTGAGCGCCCTATTCCGATTAATTGCAACCTATTTTCTTAAAGGGGAACCCTCAGTTTCCCTTTCCCTTTGTAGACTTTCCCCCTTTGGGCAAAATTCAATACAAATCCTCTCAGCGTTCTTCCTACAGAGCCTGTGATTTGGCAAAATTGTATGAAAAACCCAGTCAAAGGGCTGTAAATTTGTTATTCATCATAAACTGAATACACAGAAATTGGTTTGGGAAAGAAAGTCAGTTTTCATACTGCTGTCAATATCCTTTGAGCTTAAATTCCACTTCTATTGCTGTTTGACACCTACATTGCAATCCATACCAGCACTATCAGATATGGAAACTCCAGTAGCCTTGAACATTGCTCCTTTAAATGCTCCACATATGGACTTAGAGTGGCTACCATTAGCAGACAGAGACTTTCAGATCAGAGATATGATGGGCCTTACTTCTCACCTCAAAGTTGTGGGCCAATTCAAACACAATCACAGGAATAACATTGATGTTTTAGGGATTTGGCAATCCAGCATGCCCATCTATTACCTTCCAGAAGTCAATGTGCTACCTGATTTCATCCACCTATGCCATACACACTATGAACCCACTCTGAGGGAAATTCTCAGTCCAGATGGGTCTGTGCTCTTCTACATCACTCCTCAAGCTATAAATGAGATGCTGAACTTTGAGCCTCCTCAGACTCTGGTTCCCCTCACAATGAAACTCTTGCTAGATCAGGGTGCAAGGCTCTCTAAAGCAGAAATATCAAGAGTTAGTTAGCTGTTTATGAAACAAGAGTGCCAATATGATCATCCTCCTCCCTATCATCAGGTTTCATTTAATGAAACAGGCAAGCTCATGGTGGACATGATTTCATACATCTTAGGATGCAAAACAGGAGAATTTGTGGATGAGACTGTATTCTTTCTCCTAACCATATTCACCCTAGGGCAGCCCCCTACTATCATGTATGACTATGCCACATTCATAACAAACAAGATACATGAACAATTCATGATGATGGAGAGAGAAAGATTGTTTAAATACACTTCTTATATATACCACTTGCTGCTCTACTATCACCCAGATAGTTTTAAGGTTCCTCTCAGGAGATTAGACCCAAAGGGAGAGAGGAGATCTATTGTTTATTGGACCTTAGTTTTCCATGAAGTCCACATTCTCCATACACATATTGTGATTTTATTGACCTATTCATTTACCGTGCTACTTGCCTATTGATGGTGACTCCTCCTACCAGGCTTACTGCTGAAATGCAAAGGATCTTGCATCTTTCTAAGGGCTACAACATTGGTGATTGGTACTTCTACCAAAACCACACAGTAATCAGAATTTATGGGTGTGAGTTGTCTCCCTATAAGCTGCCAAGATATGTCCCGATGAGACTTTTTGCCTTGGAATATTTCAGGCAATTCAATAGTGCAGACTTGACCCATTTCCATGGAAAAAACAAGAAGGCACAACTTAAAATCAGACACCAGTTGGGTCCCTTTGTTTTTAACAAAAGGGAAGAAGCATGAAAAGATGCAGACAACATGCTAGGACAAGAACTC
Source organism: Pinus taeda (assembly GCA_000404065.3). Lineage (NCBI taxonomy): Eukaryota > Viridiplantae > Streptophyta > Pinopsida > Pinales > Pinaceae > Pinus > Pinus taeda. The sequence continues at coordinate 148,957 of APFE030734516.1, forward strand.
ATGCTAAAATAAAGCTTCTACTGGGCACCATATGACCCTGAACACTTCATAAGCCTTAGAAGAATCAAACATAGGCTTTCAGGATATGTGCACCAGCTACTCCCCCACATTTAACAATATGCCAATCAACCAGAATGGGTAGAGGGCACCTTAGATGATGAAGAGCTCACTGAAGAAGAAAAATTAGAGAGAGACATGAAAGAAATTGAGAAAAGGATTGACCTAGATTATGTTGCACATGTCACCTTTACACAGCCTCAACGAGTGGGAGCAAGCACATCAACTGCTACTTCAAGGTAGCTTGCTAAAGAGGCCGTATCATCAGCAGAAAAGGGAAAAGAAATTGAACAGTCTGAATAGCAAAGCACAATGGAGGAGCAACCATCCTCAAATCCGGAAAAGGGTCAAGAGCAAAGCCCTTTAACACAAACAAAAGCACCTGAAATCCCTGTGCTACAAACTCCTCACAATGAGGAAAGAGGTAAAAGAGGGATAGAACAGATGGGACACCCACAGGGACATCCACGGACCAGCAAGGAGAAAAAAGGCAGAGGCTAAACCGCTATGCCGAGGAGGAAATAACTGAAGAGACCATAAGAAACATCAGGGGTGAGGGGACTTCTGAGCAGAAGATCCCTCCTATCTTGGAAACATCGGCCAGCTCCTTTCAGCAGGAGCAAGAGAAACAACTAGGTGGGGAGGTTTCATCTTCCCAACAACAGGCCCAAAGGGGCTCGGATATAAAGAAGGCATTCATAGAGATTAAAGCTAGAAACGAGCCTATAAGGTTTAAGCTTTACAACTAGTTAATGAGAATGGCTCCAAAAAATCAGCAAAGGCTAATGGCAGCCTATGATATAGAAGCAGGGAAGATGACACTCAGTCACTTCAGGCCTACTACACAGCAGCCATAGTCAGCTGCAGATTACATTAGAACCAATCTGGAGGTATTAGCAAAATATATTCATCCTTTAAACCAGATTGAATTACATAAGCAGACAGGAGAAATGGTTTATTCTACACTGGCAGACAAGGCTCTATTAGCCCACACTTTTCAAAACTCTCTATACAATACTTCTACCCAGTTAGAGCTGGAAAAGGCCTCATCATTGGCCAAGGATAATAGGATAAAATCCTTGGAGGAGATCATCATAGAGTTGGGACATGATCCCAAAGATCCCAAAGCCACACAGGCCTTGATTAGAAAAAAGGAGGAAGACATAGTAGCATTAAGAAAACAAATGAAGCTGCCAGTCACCATACATCCTCAAACTGCAGAAGCAGCACAACAACAAGAAGTAGAAGATGTGGTAAGTCTACTTATGAGGATGAATGAAAGGATAATGGAAATAGAGAAAGCATTGGAGGAAGCTCAACGAGGGAAATAGCCAGAGTTGGCCCTTCAACCATCCCAAACTGCTTCAATAGTAATAGCTCCAATAATTACAGCTCCTTCAACAACAATTACATCAACAACACCTCCCCCAGGTTCAACTTCAGCAGCAGGTGCATCAACTTCAGCAGATCCAACAGCAACAACAGTGCAAGAGGCCAGCTTGAGCATGGAGGCCATGATGAAAGAGATTAAGGCTATTGAATTACAAATGGCAGAGATGAAGGAAACAAAAGAAAAGCTAGCCAAGATTGAGGCTAGTTATGATAAGTCAAAAATGACAATTGCTGATAAAACCAAGGAAGTAAAGGCCCTGGAAAATAAGATAAAGGCCTTGGAGAAAGAACTCACTCTCCATAGGACCTTGACTGAGATAAAAACAATTTTGTGGAATAAGATTGGTCAATCTCTTGCTGAACAATGGACAACAATACAAACCATGTTTGACCAAGTAGAATTGATGGCTATAGCTCAGCATGAAACTCATAAAGCCAGAACATTGCTAGCGAATAAGCCTGAGCAAGCTTCTCGATTGATTCACTTTTTGAATACTAGTACTGGTGACTAGCTCGTAGCACTAAACATCCAGAACAGGACAAAGACTATAGTAAGAGTCAAGAAGGTGCTGACCATGAGGAATTTTGTCCACACTATACAAAGGAAGTGCTAGGAAATGCAGATAGAGGTAAATGCTTTTAGACAGAGGTTTGAAAATTTGCAAACCAAAGGTTTACCTAGTCTGGTTACTAGTGCTGGAAGACTACTAAAACAAGAACAATATGCAAACAGGCTCAGTACCTTCATACAAAATCAAATCATAGCATCATCCAGCAGTACAGAAGAAGTAGTCCCTCCCACAGGGCAGAGTTTATATGACAAGCTGGAGGATTTGTTTTACATAGAGCATGAGGTAGCACACCTTTTTCCAGTTTGGCCGAATTATTATACCTACACTAAAGCTGATGAAACATTATACAAGTTAAGAAAACATCAATTGCTAACTAAGGATTGGTGGCAAAGTTTGCTTCAGATTTTTAAAGTGGCTTGAATTTCTTCTCATTTATGGACTGCATAAGGAAATTGTATGATGTAGCTTAGCTACCATAAAATTCAAGCTAACAGTAGGTGAAATTCGCGCTAATATTCAAAAGCGCAGAACAGGTGTCACAGGACAGCACTACATGACAACATTTCAAGGAAGCAGTCACCCACCGACAGCCAGAGTCAAAAGGTCAACATCACATAGGACACCTGCCACAACGAGTAAAGAGATTTTAATTCCTCAGTTATTGCTGCGCGATTTTTCCACAAATAGTCATTAATTATGTCAGAGTAGATGGATACATTAATGTCCAGATATTTCCCTATGGGATATTTTGTAAAAACTCCTATATATACTTGTAAAAGAGATGTATTGTGGGTGGATGATTTCTTCTTTGTGAACTGCGTTGTAACATATAAGACTGTGCTAATACAAATGGCGGTTGAAGATCACTGTGTTTGAATGATCTAAAGGTGGATTGGATGTTCTGGGACTTGCTACAGAATTCATGTGTCATGCTATGGAACAATAAGTTATACTAAATTGTGTTTTATGTTTTCAATTTTGTAAATCTCATCTATGTTTCATGATCTTGGTAACAGAGAAGAAGAATAGCATAGGATTTGTATGAATGCACCTTATGTTCAATCTGTTATTAATTATGTTTTCTTCAGGACTAGTCATGAATATGGATTCTTAACTGCTCATGTTTGCACTATTTCTCTCATTTTGAATACTGTTTAGGAATTCTTAATTGCTCCTGCACAATATTCATCCATTTTCCCTCTGTCAGTATAGTGAGAGATTCTTGATTGCCTTTCATTCCCTGACCTCATTCCATCATTACCAGATTTGAAAGTTGTTCCTAGCCTGCCTATCCTGCTCTGTGGCACTACCTTTTCACCAAGAAGCTCTTTCAATAATTACACTCTCAGTGACTCCATTGCCCAATGGAAAAAATAGTTATATACTTGCATCCCAGTTTTGTTTGAGATCACCATCCAACAAACTTAAAACCAAACCTTGTTTCGTCATAACTAGCCTAAAACACTTCAAAACAAAGCTAAATTACAAAGAGAGAGCCCTCTCTGGTTGCAGGTAGGCTAGGACCTGCAGCTAAAAGATTGGTTAGTGGTTACCTCGGCCGCATTCCCTACAGGAAGCAGGGAACAACCTAAGTGAAAACAGGTTGTTAATAAATGTTTGGAGGCCTACCTACATTGCTACACTACAGAAAAACAAAATAAGTGGGCTCAATGGTTACATCTTGCTGAGTGGTGGTATAATTCCACTTATCATACATTAGCAAAAATGATACCTTTTCAAGCCTTATATGGGTATGAACCCTTGAAATGGAAGGATCTACCTGTTGTCCAGACAAATCTACCTGCTGTTAAAGATCAACTAGAAGAAACCCAAAAAATCGTCCAAATATTAAAAGAAAACTTGAATAATGCAAGGAATCGTATGAAGCAACAAGCAAACTGTAACAGAACCGAAAGAGAGTTTGAAGTCGGAGAATGGGTGTTTTTCAAGTTCTAACCATACAAACAATTATCCTTATAACAGAAAGGAAAAAACAAATTGGCACCAAAGTTCTGTGGACCTTATCAGATCAACAAAAAGATTAACCAAGTTGTGTATGGTTTAAGCCTTCTAGAGATAAGTCGTGTTCACAACGACTTCCATGTATCCTGCCTTAAAAGGGCACTAGGCAATAATCAATCAACGCAAACAACGCTTCCATCCCTAGATGATGAGAGAAGGGTCATTCTATAACCATAAGGTATTTTATGTACTAGAGAATGAAAGCTTTGACATCGTACAATCAAGGAATATATGATCAAGTGGAAGGACTTACCTGAAGAAGACACTTCTTGGGAGAATGAATCATTTTGTCAACAACATCCATCATCACGTATGCTTTGAGGACACAACATTCTTTTGAGAGGAAGGCAATGTTATGTAAAAAATTAGTTATTATTTAATTTTAGGTTAATTAGACAAAAGGGCATGATCATAAGATCATGCCCTTTCCCCAAAGGGTGTCCATGGCGGTATATAAGCCAAGAACCCCCACTGTAAACAATCATCTTCAGTCAATTAATCATTAATACATATTTATATATATTTTTTTCTGCGTATCAAGAAGTTTTTCAATTCACTCTGTACTTGCTATGGGAATTGTTGTCACTGACATCACAAAAAGCTGTGATGCCTCTTTTTCCTTGAGCAATTGTTCTATTTTCTCTTCCATTTTCTTGATTTGTATGTTTTGCTCAGTAATGAGCTTCAACATCTCCTCCCTGTGTTGTTCATTTTCTGCCATCTCTTTGGTTTGGGGATCCTCAGTTGAAGGTAGTTTCAATTGTTTCTTCAAAGTTGTTATCTCTATATTCTTCTTCTGAAGTATTTCTTCAATTGCTTTACAGTCTTGGGGATAATATCCAATTTTGATAATAATATCTTCTAAAGACTTTAATTTTTTATCTTTATCTAAAGATGACAATTTTTCAATCTTAAGTTGTGAATGCACATTTGACAAGGCAATTTTGAGCTTTGAAAGAGACATGGCAGTTGTAGTCATGGTTGAAAATAACATTTCACCTAATTGCCTATGCAAATCCATTTTGTCAATAGGATGTATTTGGTTTACATCAAACGAAAATATGGTCTTCTTGTAATTTGTTGTAGATTTGGGAAATGGAATTTGAGCTTGCAAAAATACCATTTGCATCCTTCCTCTTTCACTGTCAAAGGTAGAGAGAAGTTTGTGCTGAGAAGTGGATGTCTGCTTCCAAAACTGAATGTATACTTGTGATTTAAGACTTTCATTTTTCGGTTTGATTTCCAAAAATGTTGAGAAGATATTAGTATCTCCTGCTAAGTTGGTCTTAGTTGCTGAATAATCTCCATAGGTTCAGTTGAAGAAGTAGAAGGAAGTTTGGGATCAGTGGTCCCTACTGATGAAACATCTTCTAGATCTCCAAGATCAATTATTTGTGGTGGCTTGCTTCCTAATGACATTGGCAATCCAGTGTTCAATTTCTTTTGCAGTATATAGTACTCTTTAACTGATTATGTAGTTGACTGAGTTTCCTCTTTGGCTCTTTTGTGTTGAGTACTTTGAGTTACTGGAGTATTTACCTGTGGAGTGGTTATAACTTGTTCATCTGATTCCAAAAGAGTCCCTTAAAACCACTACTCCTAGTTCATAAACTTCTCCAATTCTGGCTCAGGAGTATGGTTGTAAGGTGTTGCCTTCAACTGAACTCTAAGGGCTGAAATGATCCCAAAAGGATCATAGGACCAAGTGAAGCTTGGCTAGAGATTCATGCTTTTTAATAATTTGTCTTCCTCTGTACCTGTAGATATAGTATTACAGACAAATGTTCCTACCTTGTCCTTGAGTTTGAACTGTGACTTTTTCTTACTTGAGACAAAATGGATTTCATCCATATTTATCATCTGCCTGATGTATTCCAATGAGAATATCCTCATTGGCACATACTTAGGCAATTTGTATGGAGCTAACTCACTACCATATATTCTAATTTCAGTGTATTTCTAGTACAAATACCAGCCACCAATCTTGATCTGTTCTGATAAGTGCAATGTCTTCCTAATCTCTTCCCTAATTCTAGGCTCTGCCTGGCTATTAAGTAATTGAAGAACTGGATATACAAAATAATCTATGAATTGAGAGAATGTAAACTTTGTTGATGCTGCTTTCACTAACTCTGTCCAGTGAATCACTGATTGATTCACTCCCTGCTCATCTATCCTGTTAAGTTGAATGTGCAATGAATCTCCCTACTGAAACAAAATCAAATGGATTATGACTGAGCTATATCTGAAAACTCCTTGTGTGGTAAAATTCATAAATTGTTCATGTATATTATCAGCCAAGAACTGGCTATAATTATACATGAAACCTAGTTGATATTATTTGTTGAAAATGGAAAAGAATCCAAGGATGGATTCATCAACAAGTTGGTCATTTTCATAGCCTAGGAGGTATGATAACAGGGAGATCATATTTCTAGTGGCTCCAGGGAACATTGAAGATGAATAAGGTGGATTTCTCTTGGGTAATTCAACATATTGTGGCATAAAAAGTTCAAAGATAAGGGCTCTTTGTGGGAAGGTGAGTTTATTGTAAAGGTCCATGAGAGCTGCCGGTGAAAAATGATTGAGGGAGTCAGATGAAGGTATCATTAGCATTTGGTTTATATTCTGAGTAGTAATGGTGATCAGGATTTTTCCATGCTGATTCATCACTTTTCTTTGTACATGATCATACTTGGCTTGACACCAAGTGATCAAATCAGGGAAGTGATGAGTCTTGGGAAAAGAGTATAAGGGAAAAAGTGTTTCCTAGAAACGAATGGGATCTTCTTTATCAACATATTTCTTCTTTAACCATAAAAGTAATTTTTGGAAATCGAATTCACATTCACAGTCAGTAACTTTGAATAGGGAGTCTACAAGGGGAATATGATCCAAGTCAAGCAAGACTATAGAGGGATTCCCTTCTTTGGCAGTTTTTTGTGTTTTAGCTTTGGGAGCCATTTTGTTGTAGGGATGGATTTGGAAACTGTTTTTTTTACTGAAGATGGTTGACATGGGAAAATGGCACAGAGCGAATAAAGCTTTCGGTGTATGGCTAGAAGTAGAAAAGTGATAAAGAGTAGAGCCATGTGATATTTATAAGTGAAATTGGGCTTAATTTGCCATTTAGAACTAACCGTAGGCAATTTATTGCAGAGGAGTGGGATTAATATCTAACGGAAGGGTAAATGTTTAAATGAGGCTGGCAATGGCTTTGGAGCATATGGCACAACAGATTTGTGATGTGGTGGGTGGTGAATGGGTGAGATATAACGGATTAGTGATGTGGCAGATTCCATATGGAGAAGGGGATCATGGGTCTATGACATGGCGTGGGAACGAGGTCAATGGTTGGAGAGGAGAAAAGCCATTGGCGAGATTTCATGAGGGGGGTGCAGTTGTTTATGGTTTCACACTTAGGGGGGCCAAAACGCTACAGGAGTGCCACATGGAAAAAGAGGGCAGCCATTAAAACTACTTTTCGGACCCCCACCCCCCCTTGTGTTAACGGGGAAATGACCGACGGGCGGCCGAAAAGCTTTCTCTGCCATTGATCCGAGTGGAGTGAATCCTATCCATTGAGAAATGCTCAGTGGTTATTTGGTGATGATTTGATGTTTTGTCGCTTCTGCCCATACGACAAAATCATATGTTATGACTATTTGCAATCAAGTTTTAAACAATAATTAAACCCTGCTTAAGGAATTTAAGCATTGTTTAATTTTAAAATAAACAACAAATTTCAAAGGTGTGTTTGAACTTGCAACCTTAATTTATTTTCTAAATAAAATCTTTTCTTTTATTGCTTATCTAACATTTTTTCATTTGCCTTCCTTTTTAGAGCAAGTACCCTATCATTTCTTATGATATGGACCTAAAATGATAATAAATTATAACATTTTTTTATTTTCAATTTTGTTTTTGGTCCATATCCTAACTTATCATTTTTCTATGGCATTTTGATTTTTTCAACTAATGGCTAACTTATCAAAAATGAAAGAGCACAATGGGAAGGAGAGGATTCATAGGTTTCCTTTCCACATATGGTAGATAAAAATGTGTAGTTTCCCTTCTCTTGGATGTGCCCCTTTTAATATAGGGTTTGGTGGATGGAATTGCTCAAAATTGTGCTCCTTTATAGCCTTCTAGACTTTCCTGTAGCACATTATCTTATCCTCTAGCAAATTGTCTCAATATTGTAGGAGTTTGTTCTAATCATGTAGCTAGGAAGTTTCTGCTTGTATTTGCTTGGTCGTAGTTTCCCTAGTGTTTGGCCTTCTTTAGGAGGTATGAGGTTGCTTTCCTTTGGCCTTGAGGGAGGTGAATTCATCAATTTTCTCCTTCTCCTAGCTCCCATTCTTAGTGGTTAACGAATTCTTTAATTATGATTGAGACTATTGAAGGAGGTTGAGGCTTCCTTTCTGTTGAAGCTATAACAGCCCTGAGTTTAAAATTTATGTAATAAATATTAATAAAGGAAAAGTAAAACCAAGGTCAAGGGACACTTATTCCAATTTGAATGTTAGGTGAAATATCCTAGTGGGAATCACTTGTTGTGTCTTATGGCTAAGAGGAAAATTGGCAAAGGCAATGGCAAAGACAAAAAGGTATTATGTGAATTTTATTTATGAAAATAAAGGAAAATAGGAGAAAAGGTAGGTGAAAGGTCACAAGGTTCATGTGAGGAGGAAATTGAAGGAAAATTAAGGAAAAATGTAGAAATTAGACGCATCAATAATAAAAAGACATCAAAGCATCAATTTGTACCATTTTGTTAGTTCATTTTCATAATTGGTTTTTAGAGTGGGGAAGCGTATCAAGAGGAGAAGGAAATCAAGCAAGCAAAAGAAGGACAAGGAAAGCAAAGGAAAGAAAGGATCAAGCAAGGAAAGGTTGGGTCAAGAAACTTCAACAGGAATACTTGTAGGTAACAAGTTGCATGTATGATTTTCGAGTTGGTTTTAGCATGCATCATACATGCATGTGTGTATTTGGTTTCATTATTGTCAATGGCATGGATTTTGTTAGGTTTTGACAATGGTTTTTAGCCTTTCCTTGTCACTTATGGATAGCCATGGTGTGATGGGATTCTTTCTTGATTGAGCTTTGGATTGCAAAAGGGATTTGGATCTGGGTGAGGTGGTCTTAGGAAAATCCCAAGGGTTGGGGATGGGGATGGTCCTCAACAAGTGGGTGGAGACAAGAAAATTACTCAAGAGATGGTGAAGGAATTCTAAGGCATCCAATCTCGTTTTGGTTTTGTGATCTCGGAGCCGGTTTATGTGAGATCATGGTATGGTGAGGGTGGAGGTGGTTTAACCTCTAGATATTCTTGGTTTTTTATGTATTGGTTTATCCCATGAGATCCCACATTCATGCTTGGTACATGGCACTGGGGTGATTGGTTGAAAGAAACATTTGGTTTGGCCCAATCTATGGTAAGGTGGTACGTGAAAGTCCCTAACTTGGTTGGATTTTGCATATGGTTGATAACGACTAAGTTTCTCTTGTATTTGATAGGTAAATGTACTCGTTATTATGTGGGTTTAATGGTTGTTCTATCATTGTTATCTATCTTGTTATATGTTGGTTATAAGCATGATTATATGACAGATCTAAGTATGGCTCTTACACATCTCATTCAATGAATGTCTAGTTAATGAATGCATGGCCTAATTGATGTTATGATAGTTATTGTGAGAAGGCATAAATCCTTCTTTTTAAACCTCAAATAAGTTTTCTAATCCTTATGTTCAGATATGCATTCATGACCTATAGGTTGCATGTTCATCATGTGTTTAATGGAATTTCAGTCCTGGTTGGGAGAGGTCAGGCCAAGTCTTGGTTTAAGTTTTGATTTGGAAGCCTTTTTTCTATGTGATTGATCATTTCTATAAGTTTCAATAAGTTATGGGCAAGGACCTAAGTCTTAGCCTGGAAAAGTGGCTTATAATTTGGGGTCATTGGCATAGAACTGACTAAAAAAGTCCATAGTCACTGGGAAGCAAGCCTGTGAGAGCGACTGGAGGATTACATTCACTTATAGTCCTTGGAAAGGGAGAAATTGAGGCTCTAGGTCAATGAAATAGAGAGTTAACTCAGGGGTTGGGCACCTGGAGGGGTTGGGTTGATCCCAGAGATCTTGTGGCACCTAAGGGAGGTTAGTAAAGTTTTAAGTTTTTGTCTCCTTTCCTTAAGGTCATATAGTAAGTTGAGTCTTATCATAGTGTCCCTCGTCTCATGTTCACCCTAGGAAAATCAGTGAAAGTGGGTAAATGTGGGAGGAGGTGGTTACAAAATCCTCCTCTCGTGTTCTCTATTGTGGCTCCTCCAAGTTTCTTTCAAAGGATTCCAGTATATTATCAATTTATGGGTAGCTTAGGATTTCAAAATAAGGATGAGAGGAATGGTATTCTTCTTCTTACTAGATGTATGAAAATTATATGCCACCCTAAAAATAAATTCATTCTTCTATTATCATGTTTTCCACACATAAAAACATAGGGTTTGCTACAGGATGTAGAATTGACCCAATTTTTCAATTTTCTTACATGGAAGGTGAGGGAAATGCATGAATTACCCCTCCCTTGGAGATTCCTTTACGAATTTTGGGGTTTTGGAGGAGAATTCACATCAATCAAGCCCTTTTCACCCCTCAGGTCAATCATGTAGCAATTGTTTGCAATCCTATAACAATTGTCTATGATCTTGTAGCAGTAGCCTACAATCCTGTAGCAACAGTCTGTAATATATAGAAATAGTTTCCAATCCTGTAGTACTCATTGTTCGACTTTGTAGCTCCTTTGTAGTAGCCTAGGGTACTCCTAGTCATTGCTAGCTTGACTCTCAATGTCTTAGTGGGCCTCTCTTACTATTTTAGGAAAGAAATTCTTGGTACAAATGAGATTCATGCTTGTCCTTTTGTTCCTCTTGTGGTAGTGGGCTGATGGTCAGGATCATGTCAAATAGGTTAATCAAGATGATGATGATGATGATGAGGAGGAGGATGGAGGAGATACATCAATGCGAATTTTCTTCCGACTCTATAGTATCATGTTCAATAATGTCAACAAGGTTTCCTACCCTGGATTCCCCATGAAACTTAAAATATGTATTAATAGGGAAAGAAACAGACTCACCATCAAATTAATTAATCCACATAGCCATTGAATCCTCACCTCTTCTAGGACTTTGTTTCACGTTGTCATCAAAAATTCCATGATGGTGTTAATGGAGGTCCATAATAAAATTATTCACATATTCTTATTCAAATTTAGATGTGTGCTGAGAATGTCCCCTAATGATGGTGTTTGTATTATCAATTACAACATAAAAAAGATTTGTGATGTCCTTCTCACATTGTTGGTACAAGAGTGCAACTAACCCAACATCCTCAAACTTCTCTTCTTGTCTTGACATATCATCGTCTTGAATGAGATCATGAGAATATCCTTCCACCATTGCTTCATATGATTCCATGGGAGTTTCTTCTCTTATGATTGGATTTCATAGCACAAAACATGCCATTTTGTTTCTACATCCTTGTTATCAATTAACAACAAGTGGGTTCTACATTGGACTGGCTTGTAAATCATTTTTTTTCAAGATGTACCAACCATGATGTGCTCTCTTTCAACAAAATTTAAAAGACATTCCTATAAGTATCTCAAGGGGAGTAGTCCAGTGGCATAAAATACAAGGGGAGTAGATTTCAAGGGGATCACATGTGAAGATGTAGTCAAAATGGAAGTCAGTATCAAATGAAGCACCCCGTTTGTCACTGATGTCAAAGGGAGAATAAAGAAGTAGAGTAAAATAAGGCATTGGTTGAGGGGGTGTTGTAGCATTATTTTTCACAAGATGTTTTACTTAGGTTGTTGCCCTCAATGATAAAGTGGGAGATTGTTGAAATGTTGTCATTGATAGTAAAGAAAAGGGTAAACAAATCAAGAACAAACCAAGGATTTATTGTGTTAATAGATTGTGTTGGCCATCTCTAAGTACATATCTTCAACCCTATTATTTGTATGATACTAAACACAAATAACAATTATTTTCATGATACCATAGAAGGGTTTGGCATATTGACCTAGTGAGAGGATATTGGCCTGATTACATTCCCAATTACATAAAAAATGAATACAATAATTGTGTGATGTGCAGGTTGAGATGCTTTGAATTGTATACAAGTTGCAAATGGAACTTGTAGTGCATACATGTACTATTTTGATGCAATGAACAGAAGTGAGATGAGCAAATTAAATGGATATTTTTGAAAACTAGCAGTAGTGGTTTTGAACACAAAGGGGATATGCTTAGAGATGATTTTTATTTCTCATATTGGAAGCCACAAGTTGATAATTTCCATACGAGCATTTAATGTTATACTGGTTTTTAATATAACACTACAAGTCAACTCTAATATACAGGTCGACTCTCCAAAAGACGTGTCCATTCAATATAGGATTAAAATTGTATAAATAGAATCTCATTCAACCTCATTGGGGCATACACCTCAGAAAAGGAAAGAAGGCAAAGATTTCGATCTGAAGTGAAGATAATAAGTTCATAAATTATGAACTTGATGGAAAGCTACAAGAAGAGTTCATTTTTTAACTTGATTTCTTGGATCTAATTTTTTTGGAGAATTTTAGTTGCCCTTTTTAAAGTTTCTTTGTGCTAGATTCACTTGACTTTTTAGCCTCATCAAATACTAATGTTTTGGGTCCTCTTTGTGGAAAAACTCACCATTCATTTACTACAAATTATTCTGCCTTTTTGGAACAAAATAATATGTCATTCTAGAGCAAAAAGTTTAGGTTTAACTAGAATTCACTCTATGAGATTCTCGACCCTTTTTTTGAAAGAAAATCCCTACACCTCATACCTAAAATATCTCCTGCAATCCTCGGGCCTGAAATATGTCTTTCAATCCTCAGTCCTAAGATATACATCCTGAAATCCTCAACCCCCTGTAACTCTTGATCTTCAGGACTACTTTGACCTTGACAAGATTTCAACACGGATTTGGGCTTCTTTCATATTTGACCTATTTTCTAGTTGCATTGTTTTGGAACATAATTGAATTGGGATTATTAGAACAGTCTTGCTGAGCATACCTACTATACGTAAGGAAATAATGATTCAACCATCCCCCTCTCATTATTTACAATGGGCCTCACCCAAACATACATGAAATTCCTGAGCCATAGCCTAATAATAATGCTTGGAATGTCAATAGTGATTGGAACCCCATCCTTGATCCACTTTGATCCAGGTGGATGTTTGTAACACCCCCTCCGAGTTCTAACCAAATTAACCATGCCAATTGGGGTAAACATGAGATGATAGGCTACTATGATGTAATTCAACCTCCTATGTGTCATTAAGGAACTGGAATCGACAGAACATCACACAATGGCATCCAACACCATCAGCAGACACCTCAGGAGACAAGTCAGCCACTCAGACAACCTATCCCTGAGTTCCATTATTGTTTGAGCAACTTAGGTCATAGTAACACACCCTAGAAATAGCCTAGGTGAGTTATAATGATTTCCAGCCTTCAGCCAACAGTTTTAGTCCCTAGGGTAACGCTCTATGGGATAGCAATCTGGGAAATTGAGCCATTTTTCTAGCCCAAAATTTCTGACCTCTGCTCGGAACTTGTTGGAACCTTCAAGAATCATTAAAAACATGATAACAATGCTAATGAATCAAACTAAACCTCATGATTAGGCATGAGAATCCCCAAACAAGACTAACATTACGTCAAACACTTAGCATCAATATAACCTACAGGTCTAAGATACAAGACAAAGCATAAATGACTAAAATAACTTATGAAACATAACCATAAGTATCACCTCCTTCTCCAATGAACTATTATATCATCAATTAGGTATTGTATCCATTCATTTAACAATTCCAAGTAAATACATAAAACAACCATGACATGAACCAGTCATTTAACCATGATTATAACCAACATAAAACCATGTAAATATTAGAGATAAGACAACCATTTCATCCACATATACACAAGTGAAAAAGTAAGAGAACTTAGCTTTTATTAATCATAGGCAAATCCGACCAGGTTTGGGACTTCCACGTACCACCCAACCATAGACATGTCTAAACCAAATCTCTCTTTTAGTCAGTCACCCCTGTGCCATATTCTAAGCATGAATGTGGGATTTCATAAAACAATCAATACAAGAACAACCAAGGGAATCCATAGGTTAAACCACCTCCACCCTCATCAAACTGTGATCACACCAAAACCAGTACTCCGATCACAACTGAACCAAACTTGGAATGCCATCCGAAATTCATTACTATCCTTGAGAATTTTTTTGTCTCCTTGTCTCTTAGGATTTACCACAATCCAAATTGGATCACTAAGCCCTCCGAGACCATTCTCTTAGGCTTTACCGCAATCCAAACCCGTATCACTAGGCCCTAAACCAAGACTTCTCCCTCAGGCTTTACTGTGTATCCCGCCAAAACCAATCAAGGGATTCCTAAGACTTGGGATTGGAACTTGTGACCACCTCCTCCCTAGATTCTGAAATCCATCCAGTAAGCCAAAGCTCAAAAATTGAAATAAACATTCCAATAACACGACATCCGGAAAAAGGCAAGGCTAGGCTAGAATCCACTGTCATAACCCAGTAAAACCATGCCACCGATAGTAAGAGAACCATACACCGACATGCAAAGCCATGCATGTCCAAACCAGCTATTAAATCACACATGAAAAAGGTTACTTATAAGTATCCCTACTGAAGTTGTTTGATCTTGCTTTCCTTCCTTGATCCTTACTTGATTTTCCTTTTTGTCGCTTACTTTTCCTTTCCTTGCTTCAAACTAGAGTGCTCCAAGAAAACTCTAAGTGACCAAGAGTGAGAGAGAGAGAGAATAATGAGAGATCTCTAAACTTGAACTGATAAAAGGTTACCAGCTGATCCTTAGAAGCCTTTTTATGAATGAGGCCTCTATGTTCTTCATTTTCCATTATTTTCCTTCATTTTCCTTCTCACATGCAACATGTGACCTTTCACCTTCCTTTTCTCCTAATTTCCTTTATTTTCACAAATAAATGTGCCAAAATGCATTTTCTCCTTTCAATGCCTTAGCCTTAGCCTTTGCCAATTTCTTTGGCCAAAAACACATCCAGTGACGCCCACTTGGATATCTTTGCATAACATTCATCTTGGAATAAGTGTCCCTTAATTGTGGTCTTATTTTGCCTTTATTAACTTTTGTTACATGAAATCTTCACTAGGGTTGTTATAGAACCCTCCCCCTTGGGGAACACCATCCTCAGTGTTAAACCACACCGTGACCTCAGCAAAACCGCTAAAAATAAAACATACTACCCATGGAGCTTTATAACTTAGCTCGTTGCAGTATTCACAATGAAACACCTTCTTAAAAGCAAAACATCATGACAACATGAAAATATAACAACCATAATAATATGACACCCATGCCACTTATTTTAGCTTGATAACTTAGCTCATGGCGGTATTTACATCCATATACATATACATACATATATCAAAACATCAACAAAACATATGCCAACATATACCAACATCAAACCAAAACTGCTTTGCCTCAATCGGAAAATAATGAAGGATACAGGGCCCACATCTAATCTACTGTCTCCCATGTAGCTTCTTTAGGCCCAAAGTGCTTCCACTACACTTTAAATTTCTCTATGGCCCACATGAGATGTTTCTGCTACAGTATGCACTCAGGCTCCGACTAGAACTCTCCTTCTTGCTCCACCTACAATATAAATGAATCAATAACATGATCAACATCCTTTATATACTTCTTAAGCAATGAAATATGGAAAAAATCATGGATTTTCACTGTTGGAAGCGGTGCAAGTTGATATGCCAATTATCCAATCCTCTCAAGGATCTCAAAAGGCCCACAATACCGTGGTGCCAACTTAGCACATGAACCAATCCTCAAAGATCTTTTCTTGGGCTTGATGCGCAAATATACATGATTCCCAACCTAAAAATCCTTGAATACCCTATGTTGATTGGCATAAATCTTCTGTCTATCATGTGCTACCTTTATATTCTTCTTTATAACCTACATTTCCTAGTCCATGTCCACCAACATGTCCATTCCAATAATCACCCTATTCACTGGATCACTCCAGATGATGGGAGTATTACAACTTCACCCATACAATGCCCCGAAAGGACTCGTCATCAATGACTCCTCATAACCATTATTGTATGTGAACTCCATCAATGGTATATACTCTTCCCATTTACTCTGCTGGTGCATCACGTACATCCTCAACATATCTTCCAAGATCATATTGACCCTCTCTATTTGTCCATCTGTCTGCAGATGATAAATTGTATTGAAGGCCAACTCTGTACCCAAGCTTGCAAATAGCTCCTTCAAAAACTTGGAAATTAACTTTGTATCCTTGTCTGACACAATCTTCCTTGGAACACCATGTAGTCTCACTATCTCTCTAATGAACACTTGTGCTACCTCACTAGCTTAATATGTAGTCTTTACTAGAATGAAATGAGCTACCTTGCTCAACCTGTCAACCACAACCATAATAGAATCGTGCTGCTTCACTATCCTTGGAAGACCTGTGATGAAAACGATGCAAATGACCTCCCATTTCCATTCTAGAATCGCAATAAGCAGTAGTAGACCACCTAGATGCTTACATTCCACTTTGACCTGCTAACAATCTAAACATCTAGCCATGAACTCTACCACTTCCTTCTTCAGATGTGGCCAATAATAGAACTTATTTACCATCATCAATGTCTTTAGATATCCTAGATGACCCGATTATGGCTTCACGTGGAACTCCCTCAAGATAAGATTCTTGAGCTCACTCCAATTTGGAACATAGATCCTATCTCTAAACTTCACCAAACCATCTACCGGAAGATGGTAGTTTGCATCCTAATCCCCAGAACCTGTACTTGCACTTGTACTTGTACCTTTACTCATACCCGTACTTTGTTGTAACTTGTGCATGATCTCCATGTATTTGTCATCCTACTCACCTACCTATAAGATCATATCTTGTAACTCTGTTCCACAAGATCTCATAGTTTCTATATAATTTACTTGTACCTTCCTGCTAAGAGAATCTGCAACTTGGCTATCTTTCCCTTTGATGTATCTGATCTTGAAGTCGAACTCACTAAGAGTAGACAACTATCTAGCTTGCCTGGCATTTAGATTCAACTGGTCAAACAAATACCTCAACCCACTGTGATCGCTCATCAATGTGAACCTCCTGCCCAAAAGATAATGTCTCCACATCTTCAATGCATGTATAATCACTGCTAGCTTAAGATCATGCATTGGATAGTTTTGCTCATGCTCATTCAGTTTTTGTGACTCATAACACACTACATGTCCTTCTTGCATGATAACTCCACCAAGTCCTCTCTTGCAAGCATTTGTACACACTACAAACTCCTTGTTTGGATCCGAAATCTTTAGCATTGGTGCATGTGTCAACAACTGCTTAAGCTACTCAAATCTATCCTCACATCCTTCTGTCCATTCAAACTTCTTACCTTTTTGCTGCGATGACATGATAGAATATGCAATGTGTGAGAATTTCTTGATGAACTTTCTATAGTAACCTACCAATCCCATGAATGATCTCACCTCATCCACATTCTTAGGAGTTGCCCACTCCATGATAGCCCTTATCTTTTATGGATCCACTATTATGTCATCCTTGGAGACAACAAGCCCCAAGTAATGTACCTTAGTCTGAAAGAAACTACACTTGTTGAGCTTAGCATACAATTTATGCTCTCTTAGCAACCTCAACATTGTTTTTAAATGTTTGGCATGTTCTTCCTCATTCTTCGAATATACTAGTATGTCATCAATGAATACAATAACAAACTTATCCAAATAAGCACACAACAAACTATTCATCAAACACATGAATAGTATAACCTTTCTTATTTACGAACAACACTAGTGCACCCCAAGGTGATACATTGGATCTAATGTATCCTTTGTCCAACATTTCCTTTAACTGCAACATCAACTCTACCAACTCAGGTGTGTTCATACTGTAAGGTTCTTTCAATGCTGGAGTCACCCCTAGCACTAACTCAATAGAAAAGTCTACCTCCTTGTGAGGTGGAAACTCTGAAATGTCCTTAGTAAATACATCCTAAAACTGTTGCAATATTGGGTACCTGCTTAATACATCATTATCCTCAACCTCCTTACCTTTGTGACTAGAAATGTGTACTACAATCATCACACAACCTTTTCTACAACTATGCTTAGCCTGCATAACAGTAACCATCCTCACTTATGTAGGCTTCTTCTTTCCCTGCAAATTCCTCTTTTCACCACTATCATCCACACAGTTAATGGCCTTGTCGAAGCAATCCACTTTGGTTATGTGAAGGTATAGCCAATCCATACACAATAGCATACTATACGATCCCAATGGAAATACATTCAAATGTGTTGTTGTAGGCATACCATTTAACTCGAATGCACAAGCTCTTACCCAATGGTGAACTCACTTCTTTGTACCTATCACCAACTATACCAACCAAGATTTTGCATGCACTTATTTTCTCAAACCACACTTATCCACCAGGTCGGGATTAATATAAATATAGTTAGATTCAGGATCAATCAAAATAGAAACAAACAACTTGATCACAAATCTTACCGTCCATCTCAATGATCGATGCCTGATGATTTGCCTGCATGTTTTCCACAACTACATAGATCCGAGGAATACTATGAGCAACATCACCAACTGTATGCGTCTCTTGAGAATTATAGATTTGGGGTCTACCACCACTCTGATACTGCAGACAATCCATCTTACGATGATCCTTACCACATATCCAACACTACAATGGTTCCCTACCACCGCCTCTAGCCTGCTGCTCTTCATTTCCCTTCTTAGTTGTATTGAATCTCTTGTAAGGAACTACATTTTCTTTCTCACTTGCATCTTGAGGTCTTCCTCTCTTTGGTGGCCATTTTCCTTTAGCTTTCTGTTGTGCTATGCAACAAACCCCCCATTATATATATATATAAGGAAATTATTATATAAATAAATGGGGACTCTTTAAATTTTAACAAAACATAGGAAAATAAAACATTCTAGGATTTTAAAAGGACAAATATGAACTTATTTGAATAAACAAATCTAAATTCATTAAGCTTGAACAACTTGAATGAGCTTGCCTTAAATAAATCTCGACTATCGCATTTCGCAAGTCTTAGAATGAATAACTCCCCTTTTTCCTTTCGAAATTTGTGATGTGATCAAGTATAGCCCCCGAGAACAAAACATGCTTAAAATGTAAAAGGCTTAGGTATTGTTAAAAAAACTACTTTATATCAGAACTTTCCCGCATCTCAAATTTATAACGAACACGATATATAAAAAACTTGAGGACCATTTCGACTACGTTATGCGATAAACCATCCAGACCTGATATAACAATTAATGCAATCTATAAACATGTTGCGTCCGAATGAATCACAAATTAGCAAAAGGCTCACCGCTTCCTTCACTTCCGATCTTCTGATTGCAATAAAGCTACTTGTTAAATGGTGTGACTTTAATAAAATCATAAGAATGAATAACTCAAATGGAAAGCAGCGCTTATTAATCATCAATCACGCCCGCTCTAATTCCACATCATTCCTTTTGATTTCGCATTCACAAAATGCCGTTGGCTATATCCATTCCCCTCTACTCCAAAACCTTCGATTGCGATATTGTGATCATCACATTGCGCACTTACCATACCCAAAAAACCGATATAATGATATTGCTATCACATATTGGGAAAACACATGGAAACGGGTTCTAAATACCATTTGAAAGGTTTGTATGATACATCTATTAATGATATAATAAATTATCAAGAGAAACCATGATTTTAGTTATTAAAGACTTATAATGGTATTTATGATTTAAAGCGCCAAGGTGAGTTGATGGCCTGTATATAGATATTTCAGATTTGTTCGTATTTAAACTATGTTTGCCATCATTTCAAGCCTTGTATGTTCAAACACTTTTGCATTTCAAAGCTATTTCTCTTCATTCCTCTACAGTGTTTCCAATTTGCAGGTTAAACCTGAGAATACGTAGTGTAATAGGATGAACAAAACAAAGAAAGGAAAGAAGGCCATGAAGACTTCACAATTTACACCTTTTGCTTCCGTTGTAACATAAATGCCCCTACTTTTCTTAGACACTACATGCACAATAGATAATGGAACATCCTCCTGGGAATCCAAGTACCAATTGCTTGAAAGCAAAGGACCTAAGGTAATTCAAAGAGTGGCAACAACAGATGCTACTTCATCTTCTCAAGCCCCCGACTATGAAGTTGCCAGCTCTTTTCTTCATAGGATCAGTGCTCGACCCAGGATCCTTCCTTATACTGATATGGTAAAATGGATAATTGAGAACATCAATATTGTCGATAGGACATTCTTGACTTCAAGAAAAATAGTCATCAGGTCCCTTACACCTGAAGATTTGAAGAAAATGTACCATATACCTGACCCGTAGAAGGTGTATGACAATTCTTTCCTCAAACATTTTGCAAGTGAGAATGAGGTAGCATCAAATCCAATTAAATGATGGAGATCCTACCCAAACAAGCATAAGCATGAGAAATCAGGTATGTACTCTATATCTTCTCTCACTGCTCCCTATTCTTATATCACAACTATGTTGTGTAAATTGTTCAGGCACCCTAATACAACTAAGTTCTCAATCGAATGGGTTCCTCTTATTGAGGTAGTAGTCGTTTCTTATATAATGGATTGGGGAACTATCCTTTCAAATAAAATTGCCTCCCAAATTCGAGAATTTAGGCAACATCGGTATGTTACTACCAGAGTAGTTCCACCATTCTTTATGAGTGCATATATCATGGATGCGGTCTGTTTCACTTCAAATTTCACAAACATGAGATGGAAATGGACCATTCAAGATCCCACTCCCATCCATATATATCATAAAAAATCTTGTGGGAATCTAATTTCCACACCCATTTTTATAAAATTTTCCAAGGAGTTATGCTGCCAATTCCCTAATCTGTTTTTGACAAAAGAGCCCCAAGATTGTCTAAAGAGGCCAAAATTGATTTCATACCAATCGACAGGTGGTTTGGAGAAGATATTTTTACCTATGTTAGATTCTATGGAAGTCTGACACCTCCTCATATTCTCCCATTATATGTCTCTGATAAACTATTGGCTAGGGAGATTGCCTATCAAGCTGTAGGGGATGGACTAACAAAGACCATAAAGGAAGCCAATAAATCTATTTGGCCTTCATTCCCTATCCAATGCGGTGTATATGATCTACATGATTTCAAGCATGCTACACTTGAAATTGATAATATTACATGTTTGAATGTCACTACCATCCCTGGAAGACAGTTTGTTCTTAACAAAGTTGCACAAAATTTTATTTCCCAAGTGAAAATTAGACAATTCAGTCATGAAGATTATGAATATGATGACCTATTTGAATATGTCGAGGTATTTTCACAAGTGCAGAATCTGGCTATGTTAAAATTGAATCTAGAAAGGGTAGTGCAATTCCAAGAATACAGAGAAAATAGACTACAAAACGTCCCTTTGGATCTGTTGAGGATTCCTCAACCTATTGTCCAATAAGAGTAGGATGCAAAACAGGGTTTGGAGAAAGACTCAGATAAAGGTTCAGAACAGGGTTCAAATCAGAATTCAAAAAATAATTTAGAGAAGAATTCAGAATAGGACTTAGAACAGGTTTCCAAGGATATTGAAGTGTAAGATAAATCAACATAAATGCATACTAATAAAACACTCTTCAATAATCAGTTGGATGAAGCCTCAAAACAATTTGGCCATCATCTTAAAGGACAAAAAGGGGTAGAAAATATTGAAATAGAGAAAACATTCAACACACCCTAGAACACTGGACAAAGCTCATTTACTGATAAGGATTCTGATAAATCTATCACTATAGAGGGAATTGATATCATCCTAGCATTCCCTTCATCTGAAATTGTCCTTAAAGTGGAAGAAATCCCTCCTTTAATGTCTTTTACAGTCCCAAGCATCGGGCTATGGTGAAAATACAAAGAAAAAGGAGAAGAACAAAACTATCATCAACAAACATTCCTAGTGATATACCAATGGATATAGTATGGAAGGATACACCAATTGAACCTTCAGAGAATTTGACAAAGTTTTCACAATTCATAGGTGCCTATGCATCTACTATCATTGACAAAGCAGTAGAGGTTAGACAACTGGTCAGGGAAAAAGAAGAGAGAATTCAACAGTTAGAGCAATTGTTGGCAGAAGAAAGATAAAGTATTAACCATCAAGTGAAGACACAAATGTCTCAACTCTAGCAAATATTTGATCAATTAAAGCTCCAATATCAGGCAGAGAGCAATACTAAGGATGCCCAAATCCAATAGCTCCAATTTTCACTTGATCAGTTGAAGGAAAATCCTAAAGTGGAAGACTTTATAAAAGAAGCATTGGAGCTAAACACTCTATTATCAAGGCAACAAGCAATGTTATGTCAAAAGTTATCTATCATCAATCCACCATGTGTTAAAAGTGATTCACTGATGAATCAATTGTCCGATCTGAGGGTGACTTTCAATGACATTGATGATAAAATCTCGGAATTTATAACATGGTAGGATACTCCAGAAGGCAGAGCAGAGACCTTCCCAGAATAGAGGAATCTCACAAGGAAATCCTCTTTACTGATTGGGACATTCAATTGAAACAGGAAGAAAGAGAAGTCTCTAGGGCAACCGATGCTGCGAATAACATCATTGAAACTATCAATGATAACCTGCATAATGCCAACCTGATTCAAGAATGCCCACCTGGTAATCTTCCTGATATCAAAGTCCTGGAAAGGAAATGGCAAGAAACTTCAAAAGCAAAGGAAGAAGTAATTAAAATTTGACCAAACTCGACTAGGAAATTTATTGGAAATATCTTGTCAAGCCACACAATCAGTGGCTAATGCTCCACTTCCTTGCTGACTCATCCACACATATGCTTCCTGCACTTTCAGATGTAGCGTACACAAGATAGCTACACATGAGGACAGGTCAGCCTCCTGAAGTTAAGCCAATGATGGATATTTATGAGCTCAAGCAGTGAATGAAAGAATAGACACAATTTCATTCATGAGCTCATCATTTCAACAACTTCTATTTCTGTATTTTTGTCACTTATTTTAAGGAGAGTTGTTTTAACCTCCTCATAACTTTCATGTATTGTCTATTTGTATACTTTATGTTTGTTATATAAACCCTTTCATGTCTACAAAGAAAGGGTCCCCAAATTTTATAAAGAAAATTTTTGGAAGCTTGCACTATTGTGCTTTTGAAGTTTGTCTTAGTAGAATGACCAAATCACGGTCCTGAAGTTTTGTAGAGAAGGCTTTTGAAGCTTACACTTTTTGTACTTTTGAAACCATCTTAATGAGAAACACTGGACCGAAACTATTTCTTTCATGAGCAAGGTAATATACATCGGGTACTTTTATCACTGTAAACATAGTTACCGATCAAACGAGAAAGTGAACTGGTACCTGTTTTTTTGAGATAGCAAAAAATCCCCCGATTTTGAAAAGTGGTGATGTGAGAATACACTTTTTTTTAGCATATTTTTGGCACTTTAAATTTTCTTATGTATCAAGTATGAACATTTTTTTTCGATGTTAGTGATTTTCATGCTAATTTTGAAAAGTGTTAATGTAGCATCAACACATTTTTTTAAATGTTAGTGATTTTCATGCTGATTTTGAAAAGTGTTGATGTAGCATCAACATATTTTTTAGATGGCTTATTTTTGACACTTTAAATTTTTTTATGTATCAAGTGTGAACATTTTTTTTGTTAGTGATTTTCATCTTGATTTTGAAAAGCGCTGATAAGCATCAACCCTTTTTATTTAGAGGGCTTAGTTTTTACATTTTAAATTTTCTAATGAATTAAGTGTGGATAATTTTTTTAAATGTTGGTGACTTTCATATTAATAATAAAACATGACAAAAAAATCAAATACAAAAAAAAATACAAAAAAAAAACCAAAAAACCTTTCCAAAAAAAAACAAGATTAAATCGTTTAAAAAAGAGATGAATAAAATATTAACGGAAAACAACAAAATATAAATAAAAAATGATTTTTTTCAAAAAAAAATATAAT